>OOFE01012649.1:0-10349 GCA_900323365.1 Monocentris japonica | reverse complement strand
ATATTCAATATTTCCATGCAGAGGGTTGGACAGAGTTATTCTGAGGTGAATAATAATTAATATTTGCATGCAGCAGTGGATAATATTTACTATTTGCATGCAGAGGGCTGGACTGAGTTGTTTTGTTGCATTCCTGCAGAGGGTTTGACCTTTGACCTGGTTATTGCATTCCAGGGAGGCTTGTCCTGCAGCAGCAACACAGCCAGCCAGCCTGCATTCACACACTGCTCCCATGCTGAAGAAAAACGATATGTGCTGAACTAGCTTAGACAAGGCGCTGGACATCGAATATCAGAAATTAACGGAGACTAGAGATCAAAGCATCGTTTAGAGCAGAGTGAGCAGCTTGATTAGGAGCTAGTTAGTTAGCCATTTTGCTAAGCAGCTCAGCCGCCGCCGTATTGAGGTTGCTTTGTAGACAGACAGCAGGCTAGCAGCAGACACTAGAGCAGAAGAAATGAAGGACAAACAAAAGAGAAAGAAGGAGCGGACCTGGGCTGAGGCGGCTCGCATGGTAAATCACTCATTTTGAGCATATATATATATATTTATATACATATATGTGTGTTGATTAATCTTAAGTGACTGTTCCAGATTCCTTGTTGTGTTCGGACATTCTCCTCACGACCGCAGCCTGGGCTCTGCTATGCTATCGCCTATTAGCGGTGCTAAGCTAGCTAGCGAGCTGTGTTTGACTTGGATTTAATAGCGAAGGAACATTTTACATTTGTAGTGCGTCTTTCTGGCTGCTGACATGTTACGGAGATATGTAACGCAAGCTGCTGACGTTACCAAACTGGCTAACATCTGCTCTTCCGTTTTAAGCCCTTTGTTTGCTAGGCAGCAAGCTAGCTAACCTAACGCTAATTGTAATCTGAGCAATATGAGGAGCATAAAGCAGTTCTAATAAACGGCTTAACAGCTTGTTTGAATGAAAATTAACTGGTTAGCGTGAGGCAGTCAAGTCAGTTAAACCTCTAATATAATGTGTACTTTAACGTTGATGTTGTTGACCATAACACATTAGCCAGGCTAGCTAGGCTAACAGCTAAAAGTAACTGAGCCAGGTCAGGAGCATTCGCTAGCATTGAATGGGCTAAACTGGGCTAGAAACTGGAAATCTTTTGTATATCAGCCTGGCCCTGCCAATTATCATCGGAGGAACTAGATTACTTTCGACAGCACTGAATATATTATATGAGTTAGATGGCAAAATGTTTGCCAGCTAGCAACCAATTCCAGCATTGTGACTGCTATCAATTAAACTAAAATTGATATTAACTTACATTAGACTGTAAGGGTCAACTCAACAGCGTCCAGACATCAGAAGAAACAATTATTCCTCTTTCCCAAGAATATCAATGCATAACAGAATGTAAAGAAATAAGAGACAGGTAGAGAAAAATGCTTTATTTGTTACTGTACACTTCAGTTATCAGGTTGAGAGTGAAATATAACTGCCTGGTGAATAAAGTAAGTTCATAAGGTCTGGTTTGTGCCGAAGTATAGTCTGCTGTGGTTTTCAATAGTGTTTTCCTTCTGAATGCAAGAGCATTGGGCTCACTACTTGAGTTTGTTTTGGCTACTCAGATAGCCCTTAGTACCCTACTGTACTGTACTGTCCTCTAAGTATAGTTTAGTAAGGGCAATTCATAGCTATTAGTCAGTATAGAGGAAAAGCACAGTGTCCTTGAATCACTTTCTTTAGTTCTGTTAATATGTTTACGTTAGTCCAGAGAGAAGGATTCTTTTCCCTTGGTAGTCATGAATTAATTGCACCGTCCGATTCTATTTTGGCGAAACCACATGCTATTTCATTCAGATGACCTCAGTGACCTAATTTTATTGCGTATATGTGTTGGTTTATTAGATTATCTAAGCATATTGGACTTGAAAGCATAGAAGATTAAATGTGCAGGGATACAGTTTAGGGTGTGGCTTGGTTCTCGTGCCAAACCTTTTTTTTACAGGACCCGCTATATCAGTGTCAGGCAGCATCCATGCATTGCTGTGCCACAAAGCCATGCACCGCTTTAACATTAAGTGGGAATGCACATGCCTGTGTGTTTATAAATCAAGTCCATGTCACTGCAAAGTCTTGTGGCAAGGATGTGGGAGTTTCTGAGACTCGAAAAACTTGACAGTTTGAAAAACATCCAGCAGTACCAGCTGACCTCGGCCCGGTCACTTGAACTTCTGAGGCTTGCCATGTAGTTACACGGACATGTTTAAATGTGCAATAAGTAATATTTTCTCTTGGATCTCTGCTCTAATTAGCTATCTTAGTTGTCTCTATTGTGAAAATGTGATTATTTGTCAGTTAATGCCGAGTTATGCTCCCAAACGCATTGTGTTGCGTGTAGCTGCGGTCGTGTGCATCAAACAAACGCTGGTTGAGCAGAGGAGTATAGCCGGTAGTGTTGGGAGTTTGGCCAAGACCCAAAACAGAACTAAAACAAACAAACTAAATGAAACGGAGAATAGCAATGGAGCAGTTTGAGGAGCGACTCTCGGATGAGGTTTGCACAAAAAAAAAGAAATTGATCTATTACAATGTAACAACCATGTGTCTTTGTTTACATTTTTACCAGGGGTGACAATGGGTTTCCGTGTCTGGATTCTTCTTCATTTACTGTTAGTTTTAGTAAATGCGACACTACCCCCTAGTGTATGCATTAACGCTACGTGTAAGTATGTTGGCACCCATGTGGACGTCTGCGGGCGACACCCGCGTCTGAATGTAGACGGCAGGCGGCCGTCGGTAGATGGTGGGCGGCAGGTTGGCCTAGCAAGGCACTTAACCCCCAACTGCTCCAGGCGCGCTGTCCAGTAGCTGACGCCTGCGCTGTCCTCTAACCTGGAAAAGTGCATGTGTGTGGGGTGATGTGTGTATATCTAGTCAGAGGTACGCGAAGAAACAAATTCACTGCATGCATACGTGTGTTAGTGCCAAATAAAGTTGATTCATTCATCTTTCTTTCTTAGACTCACAGAAGCATAAATCCGGCTTTAGAGGCCACCATAACCTGTACCAGAGACATTTCAGTGTTCTTGCAATTCCTTGGTCACTGATAGATGTCACATAGGCCTATTTGTCAAATTTATTTGTATAGCCCTTAATCATGGTTACAGTCTGAAAGGGCTTCACAATGTCACTTTATGAAAACAACAAATGACAGCACCCAACCTTGGACCCTCGCAGGGGACAAGGAAAAACTCCCACAAAACCTTTTCGTGGGAACTGTCCTGGTAGGGATCCCCTGTCTCCTGTCCCCTGTCCTGGTAGTTATCCAGGACAGTCAGGGGTGCAATAGGTACTGAGGGTGGGCAAGCAAAATGGAACATAAACAAAGTATATGGAAAAGACGCAATAAGGATGCTTGGCTGAAACATCCAGATCTGGTGTTAGCAGCAGCTCGGTCAGCATCATCATAAGAGTGAGGAACCACGAGGACGCCAACACTGCCCAACCGCAGCCAAAGCCTAGAAACCGATAAGAGACACTAGGGCTGCACGATATGAGAAAAATATGCAATATGCAATAACGTTGTTGAATATTGCGATAACGATATGACTTGCAATAAATAAACAGATATTCAAGTGTACACAGTTCTAATGTCTTTCTGCTGTGCTAGACTGCTAAAATAAACCCAGACAATGAATGAAGCCTATACTGAATTAAACATGAAAAAAAATATTCCCAACATCCTTTTATTCAACAAATTGTATATTTTACAGTGTTCCCCACAGGTTGACAACTTACTTGTGGCGATCGAAGGGGGTGGAGGGAGGACGGACCTACAGTATTTTCAATTTACCATTTAACAGGATGGAGGGGTGGGTGGAAGATGGACGATGGGCCGATTCAATTTACTGGGGGTGGACGGAACACTGTTACTAACACATGCGTTTGCAGCAAATTGTAGAATTTTAATGGGAGTGCAATGCTACTGTCTGTCTCACACACTGACGAGATTAGTCTCTGGCGCGACAGAGAACATAACGTGATGCGCACGTTAAATAAATAAATAAAAATTGTATATATTATAGGCCTATTCAGAGTAGATATTGCAGTCTTTCGCGATGTGTATATCACGCAGGTTCATATCGTGATGACAATAATAAAACAATACATTGTGCAGCCCTAGGGGAGACACCCATACACACAGACTTATAGACCTGGGAGAGCAAGACATGTAAGCTAAGTGCCCATTGGCAGGAATCTGAGCAAGTGCAAACTAACTGGTCTAACCTTACTCAAAGATGAGAGTGGGCCACTCCCTAAATGTTCAAGCTACGTTTGGCTAAATGATAGCGAGAATAAATACGTTTTTAACCTTGATTCAAAGATATCAATAGAGCTTACCTCTCTGATTGCAGCAGGCAGACTGATCCATAGATAGAAACAAACAGAAAGAAAAGGCTCAGTTACCTGCTGAGATAGAAAGGTAACCAGCCTCCTGTGATTGGAGGGTGCGTGGCAGTATATATGGTGCAACAAGATCTGATAAATAGGACGGTGCCAGCCTGTGTAAAATTTTATGTTGTAGAAGCACCTGAAAGTTGCATCTGGCATGAATTGAGAGCCAGAGGGCCCAAGACAGAGCCTTGTAGCACACCACAATGTAGTTTTCGAGATGATTTAGGAGTATTACTTAATACCCCTTTAAAATTGCAGTTCATCTGTACAAGTGAATAATTGGTTGATTCTAATAGGCACAGAAAAATTAAAGTGACAACACCACTGTATAATGGCACAACAAACTTACAGTTTCATTGTTCCTTTGGCTGTGGTATCATGATATCAAAATGTCACATTTACATTGTAGTGATAACCTCATTACCGCCATACTGCCGTACTTGAAGGCCTACTATGGGGTTGGGAATGTTACTGCCTTAACATTTTCTTGTTTTTTGAAAAGCTGAACCTCACCATGTAAATCTTAATTATAATTGATCATGATGTTGTTTCATTATCCCTCTTTCTATCTGCCACACTCCTTCACAAGCTGCAGCATGAGTTGGCAGCAGTAGATAGGCTCAGCATAGCATAAATAGAGGAAATTGTCTGGTTGGGAAGTTATATACCTAGTCCTCTGTTGGTTTACTTGTTATGTATACAGAAAATAAGGACAATAATCATAAGAACAGTAATTTATTGCAGAGCAGAATGATGGCCAGAATCTGAAATCACAAAATGGAAACAAGGCCAACGTAGCCTTGTAATAGCTTGGAAAATATAGTCCTCTATGTTTTCTCACTGCTCCAAGTAATATCCAACTAAGACCAACTACAACTGTTTCAACTGTAATGTAATTTAACTGCTCCATCCTCCCACTGAGATGGCATATGCAGCCCTAGAAATTGAAAATTGTGACTAAACCAGCATCATAGTCTTACAATATCTATATAAGCTGGCCTATTAAAAAAAAATTAAGAATTAGATTGGCAGTATTATTAAAAAAGCATGTCTAAATGAAATGAATAGGCTTTAGTTGCACACAGGTAAATGATTTAGGAGTTTTATTAAGATATCAACATGATCATCTGCCATCATTCTAACACTGCTTGTTTCTTGTGATTCACCTTAGGGCTCATACTGGTGTTGTTTACTGGTGTTGATGTGTACACCACATCGAAATGTTAGCATGGTGCCTCATGTCTTTTCCAGTCATGCACTCCGCAGTATAGTCTTTGTTTAATTTTCCTCAGTTTGGTGATTCCCTAGTAGCAGTTGTGTGCTTGACAGACAGAGACAGGAGAGTTTACTGGCCAGCACGCTGTTTTTTTGTAAACACAATATAAAATTCATGAACCAGTCTGCAGCTTTTCAGCTCAGACTCTTCGGCCGGTGCACCTCCTGCCAGTTCTCCAGGTCAGCTTTTCAGCTCCAAAACTACCAGGTCAGCTTTTCAGCTTAGTCCTTCAGGTGGGTGCTGCTGCCGGTCTAGTTCTCTCTGCCTTTCCCACTGGAAGACCAACACAAACGTTAAAACATCAGATGGCAGGGAGAACCAGCCCACCAGCTTGATTCTCTCCCACACCCAGCCAACGCCTCAACCACATAATTTCTGTTCAGTTCAGTTTAACGTGATTACCTGATGACAACATGGGGAGTTCTGATGTCTGATTAAGGAAGAGGGACTGGTTAGGCTTATGTACTATCACAATCCACAATACATTTGTGTTTCTACAGACTACGCATGGATCATTTGGCTCAAACAAGATAAGACTTATGAAACATGGTTATCAGTTGTTGTATTACAAGATCAAATTTTGATGCAACTCCAAGTCACTGATGAAATGTTTAAAAATAAATAAATAAATATCCAGGTTCTCATTTGATCGAATTAACTTCCATCAGAGAGCGATGTATCCAACACATCAAATGAACACATCAACTCAAATCCCCACCTTAGACTGAATACATTGCAAACAGCTGCAGTAGCAAAGAGTCTTTGGATCAGTCTGCATTTAGATAAGGGACCAGTCTTCCCTCCACTTGAGCTGCTCTTTGCTCAAGGTCTGTGGTTTTGAATAGCTACTATTCCCACCTAACATGTTTGCTTTGCCACAACTGTTGTGACGCCAGATCCTATTGGGATCAGCTGTGTACAGACAAGGTATTACAGTTTTCGTTATGCTCATAGATATTGCTCATTGTAGAACCATATCTATATACAGACAGCTCAGCTTAAAGCAAGTCCGAAACATTTTACCAGAATATCATACCCGTTTTATGATCTTCATTTTCATTTGTTTCTCCAATGCTGCTGCTATTGTGTGAGCTATGTGTGATGGGAACCATTTTTGTAGTTCTGTTTTTTGTCCCTCAGAAATGGGCCTAGGTTTTGGTTTTGCTAGAAAGAATAAACAATCTTGTTTTCTTTTTTCTTTGTGGCAGTGGTTGTGGGATCAAAACATACAGTTGGGCTAGTACAACAAAAACCAGAATTTGTCAGACCAGGTGCCATTTTTCCACTACTCAGTTGTCTAGTTTTGGTGATCATGTGTCCACTGTAACTTCACCATCTTGACAAGAGTGGAAGTGGGGGCATAGTCTTCTGTTGTTGTAGCCCATCCACTTCAATGTTGGACCAGTTGCTGTTCTGAGATGCCTTTCTGACTAGATGGTTTTTGGTTATGACCCTATTCTTGGTAAACTCTAGACAATGTAGTGCCAAAATCCCAGGAGGCTTCAGCCATCATTCCAAACTGGCTTAAATCAGTATCGTCCTCATTTTAAACGTCAATAATCGGTGCAGCTTTTGAGTCAGGCACTCTTGGGACTAGATTTACTCACTGTTTTGTCTGATAGTCAGGGATTTTTTTAAACAATGTGGATGTTTTACAGGTTTTAGAGAACTTCTCTGATGCCCCAATGACTCCCAAACAAATCCTCCACGTCATCCAGACCAAGGGACTAAAGGAGATGAGGTGAGATACAAACACACACACACACACACACATACACACGCACACTGTTTTCCTCAAATGTTCGCTGCTATTCAGATAGGCTATTACTGGCTTGATTACTTTCCAGCCTGCTACTTTTTTCGGTAATATTATAATGTGGGCAATTCCCCTGAACCTGATCGCCATATAGACATTAGGAGTCTTGTAGCCGCCATCACACAGAACTGCTGTATCACCACAAGTCCCTTCACTCTGTTTTAGTTCCAGTGTGAGAGAAAGGACTTCTACTCATTGTACCCGACAGAGCCTCCTATTATGGACAACAAATGAAATTCTAAATTTTGTAGCATACTCCACACTGCTCACATAAGTTGATAGCAGTGTGTGGTCCATGCAGAGCAGAGCAGGGTTAGTAGTACAATATGCATCCCCTCTGCTTTACTAAACACAGTTGGACTTCATGTCCCTTTTTATTACACTGTCCATTTGTAGTTTTTCAAACTTTTATTAGCTATGCTCAATCAGAAATGGGCTCGTTTTGCCAGCTTTGTGTCTTTATTTTGTATTTTAAAATATTCCAAGTAGCATCAAAAAGATCTGATGGCATGTTAACATTTGGCTTTCTGGAACCTGATAACCCAGTTAAATGATGTTTTATTGAGATAAAATCACAGTTAAGGTGCATTGTCAGCTTGACATTGAGCAACAGAGACCCCTGCGGCCGATCTACACGGTCACGGCTCTGTCCTGGCCCCACAGTGGCGGAATGAACTCCCCACTGATGTCAGGAGTGGCTGCCCATCTTTTGCCGCAGGCTGAAAACCCACCTCTTCAAGAAACACTACCCTGACCCTTCCTCTTAGCACTTGCCTATTTGTTTCACTTACTTGTCTTAGCACTTGCTTATATGCTTCGCTTATTTGTCTTAGCTCTCGTTTATTTGCTTCACTTATTGTCTCATCTGTTTAAATAGAAAATAGGTAGCTAACTTATTGCATTTTTACCTTAGCACTGGTTCTGCTCTTAGATACTTTTTTAGGAAGGAAATGCACTTATGATTTCTGGTGACTAGTAGTTCTTTTGCCTGCCTATGTTGAATGCACTTATAGTAAGTCGCTTTGGATAAAAGCGTCTGCTAAATGCCTGTAATGTAATGTAACTGTTTTGTTGTTCCATATTGTGTACCAGTTCCATTTTGGTGGTAAATTAATGTAGGTTACATTTGTAATTACATTCTTCTGAGATAGAGGGTTTCATCCACACATTGTAATTTACTACCTTTTTGTATTTATTTATCTAATACCTTTAGTAGTCACTGAATTGGATGTCAAAAATAACACACAGCACGCATACATCACACAACTGAACACAATCATGAATTACTGTGATTTCATTGTTTTTCTTATTTCCTCTTATATCCAATGCTGAACTGCTTGGCACGCTGCTCATCTAATCAGGAGGTAAGTTGGAAGACTTTAGGGCTTTGTATGGTTATAGAGTTATTTACTAGATTTCTGACTACTACTGTGACTAAACACTTAACACCCTTTCCATTAAATTTTTAAGACTTTCTTTGCACTGCATTTCCGCTGGTATCCTTTGGTTATACTTCCCATTTATAGTTTCTTAACTTTCACTAGCCACTCATGTATTTAGTCTATTTTGCCAGCTTTATTGCTTTATTTTGGTTTTTAAATTGGTCTTAAATTCAATTCCTGGAAGCACTAGAATGTCTTTAAAGTCTGAAATTTGGCTTTCTGACTCTTGCTTGTGTGCTATGATCCTGTGTCCACTCAGAAAAACTGTAACTGAACTCTGTGTGTGTGTGTGTGTGTGTGTGTGTGTGTGTGTGTGTGCGTGTGCGTGTGCGTGCGTGCATGCGTGCGCGCGCGCGCAGTGGTACAGCTCCTCTGGCTTGTCTGGTCACCATGCTACACTCCCAGGTGAGGGGAGACCGGGTCAAGAACAGCATTTTCTTCAAGCTGCCTGGACGTATGAGCCTCTTCACTCTCAAGGTACACCACCGCCACCAGTGTACAACTAATAGTCATCTCCATTTTTGCATTGTTAGCAGTGTGTCTGTTCTAGAGATGTGTATAGCGGGGAATGGACAACGATGGGATCCTGCAGCAACCTTTGCTTTCATACGCCCATCCTACTGGATTTACTGATGATTCTTGGGGTGATTCGATAGATTGATTAGTTTTAGGTACCTAGGCTGGGGATGTGAACAAGTCTATTTTCTCATGGCCAGCTTCAATACATGGTTTAAACAAATATCCAGATATTCAGTGTGTGGCGAGATTTACCAAGACTAAAGCAGATTGTGGACAAAACGTATCACTACCGTCACCTTCTGCTCTCCACACTCCAAATTGGTTTGCATTATCTTCATCCATCATGTTTGCAGTGAGGCTAGAGATCAAATGTTGTCATGCTAGTTTGGTTCTAAAAAAAGTACAGCTGGGGGGCAAAATGCCCTCTGAAATAAATTCATTTCTTGCCCTGCCTTCCACTGAACCAATTGGCATTTACCTTTAAGAAGCGTGTCTTTGATAAATACATACCTGGTAGTGAAAGCAGAGCGACACAAGAGAGCGTGGAGGTTTTTTTTGAATAACACCAGAAGCCTTCTAGAGGCTGGTTCGCACCATGGCTCTTGCTCAGCCATTTGAGCTCTATGTACAGTCTGTTAAACTTTGTTTAGTGACACAGCTCAAATTTTAAACTATGTAAATGGCCAAATTACAGAAGTTGGCGGTGAGCCCAGCAAACGAATATTCAAATACACTATATAGCCAAAAGTCAGTGGACACCTGACCATCACACCTATATGAGTTTGCTGGACATCCCATTCTAAAACCATGGGCATTAATATAGAGTTGGACCCCCCTTTGCGGCTATAACAGCCGCCACTCTTCTGGGAAGGCTTT
>OOFE01012648.1:54906-85269 GCA_900323365.1 Monocentris japonica | reverse complement strand
CTGAAAGAAACATTGATTGAGTGAATGTCATGTCACATCTCTGCACTATGCACCACCCTCCCCTATCCTAAGAGAGGATTGGTGGAGACCACCTTGGGGAGAGGAATCCATGGGTGGGTGAAGGAAATGCCCCTCTCACCCCTTCAAAACACCAACAACCTCAGCCTCTCCCTCTGCCCTGTGTGGTTGGAGTACACCTTTGACGAAGAGGAGAGCACTTTCCACGCCACTCCCCAATCTCTCACTAAGAAGGAGGAGTCAAGCACTTATCCCTCCTCAGGTTCGTGTTGGAGAGACACACTATACGTAGAAGGAGAAGTCCATGATTGGGTGACCTATTTTCAGGTCGGAGTGTGGCCCCACAAGTCACAGTGTCCTCCATGGAGGATCAGATCACAGACCAGAAGATGATGCTTTGTTGCATCTCTTGTCCGCTCTACAGTTGGAGTGTAAGAATCACAGCGCCTGCTCATCTCAGAAGGCTGCACACCCAAGACGTTAATTCTGAGTTTGACTTGATTATATTTTAGGTTGTTGGAATTTTGGTCACAGGAAGATTTCACGGGAAGCCTAGAAGCAAGCATCACTCTCTAAATCTTGAAAGTTGTAAGTGTTGCTCAAATGAATTGTGTGTTAATAAGATTGTGGCTTTGTTTTTTTTATTTAAACCCTGTCTGACTAAACAAGAGGTTTCTCTTGTCAACAGTTGTCATTTGAGTGGCCAAGGATTAATGTTGCGTTTGTTCTCTCTGTTTTATGGAAACAACTTCTTTTAGTTAAGAGGGAAGTTGTACTACAATATGACACCTTGTCATAAACATATTGACAAGGAAATATTTTTAGATGGGTAACTTTCTATGACAGGTTTTGGTTTAAGTACAGTCCCATTGATTGCAAATGTCATTTGGTATGAAAAATGAGTGTGAGTTTGTGTTGGACACAGAAAGAGTAGCTTGAGTCTTAATATCACACATGCATGTCCAAGGGGCATAGTTAATTGATGGTATATGAGAGCTGGGAACATATAAGCATTTTCAGCTTTCCCATGGCACAGATTTAAGTATTTGGTGGAGACAGGGTTCCTCCCTAATAGCTGTGTGGCCCTAGCACTACTAGTCCTCTGCTGTAGTCAGGTGTTGGAGGAGTCCTACTTATATGAGGCTTCTCTGACCATAGTTGTGGGCAAACAGGACAAGGAGCCATTCCATCCTTTGCCCAGAGTACATTCATTGGGCCTTCTTGGCCCCAAATAGAGTAAATGTAATGAGTGAGTCCTCAACAACATGCAACACTAGGCTTCCATGTGTTTTTCTTTGTTAAAAATCATTTGAGATATTCCATTTATTTTTCTTTGAGGAATCCTGTAATAACCTTTGCTGCAAATAAATAAAATAAAAGTATTGTTGAACACCTTATTGTCTGTATTCCCTCTCTTTGATTGTATCACTCATAACATCAATGTTGTCCCATGGGTGTAGATTTTACACCACAGCTACAGCAATCCATTCATATGCTTTGCTTTACTAACTAGGTTGGCAAGATGCATGCGAGGATGCCCTGGACTATAATATGAGCTTCCCCTTTCATTTATCAATGTCCTCTCCACTCTGCTCTTGCTGACTATTAAGATTTAAATGTGAACACAGTACATTACAGGCATGAGTAGTAAGGGGATTTCATCACATGGCCCACATACACTAACGAGGTGACCCAGCTGGAGGAGTAATAAGGGTTTCAATGATAAAGCACATGGCTGAGCCTGTCAAACATGGGCATAAATAAAGGGGTGAAAAGTTGGGGAGATTTCAAGGGCCTCTGGCTGACAGGGGCCCTTAAAGATGCCATGATTTATTTATTTTACTATAAATATTTGAAATATATATATAGCATAGTAGAGTATATAGTAAAATGACATTTCAGTTGTGTTGATTTAATTAACCTTTGTTAATATAAAGAAAGTACAATGTTCTCTCACAGAACATGTACTTGCACATGTTTTAAAAAAAATATTTAAAACATTTCTGAAAGCTAAAACATAAAACATTAACTAAAACTTTGATTAGGATATTGCATATGCTAATATTCTGTCTGGTTTCTCTCTGAGGAGCGCGTAATATGTTCTGACATTATATGCAGCGTATTAAATGTGTATTACATGTGTTCTGGTAGCTGATATCTTCTACATGAAGGTGTTGCCAACCAATAGTCTGTGATATTGATAATAGAAATCACATACAGTGCTGTGAGAAAATATTAGCCCCCTCTGTGATTTTCAAAATACTTTTCATCGACTCTGTGTGACCTCTGTGACACTGGATATAGTGTTTTCACATCATGCATAAATGTGTTTTAATTGTATAGATATTATCACTATGGTAAAAGATCAAGAGGAGGCCACAGTGAATTTATCCTCTCTCTGCTCTCCTTATTAGAAGTCCTAAGTCTGGACGTTTGGATAATTTGACTCCAACAAACAAACAAACAAGAATCTCTGTCATCCGTAAATAGACAAAACAAAAAAGAGAAAACTGCAGCCCTCATCCACGGATGGTCAACACCGCCGAAGCACTGATGCACAAATAAACGGTGTTCCACTCACTGAATGGCCATGAAGGGGTCCCGAGACAGTGGCGCCTAGCCACATGATGCGTAGATCGGTGGTGGAAACGGTGACGGCCCGTTTCCGGTTTCGGTTTCACGCCGCTTGCCGTACGTCACAGGTCATCAAGAAAACTTCACTGATGGCGGAGGCAGACGACGTCGATACAATGATGGACTACCACGGGGGATTCGAGAAAATTGACAGAAAAAACAGCCGCTATCCGTTTTGCGTTGTTTGGACACCTATTCCCATTTTATCGTAAGTAGCTAATATCATTTTACCCGGGGTTCCGTGTCTGTGGCCAGCTTGCTAGCTAAATGTGACAGCTAGCTTGCTCAGCCAGCAGCCTAACGGTGTCAGATCAAGTAGAGTTAACATTACGCTCGCCGTTAGCTGGCTTTCATAAACCATACTACAACCAGAGCCGAACATCTAACGTTATTGCCTCCTCCAAAGTAGACAGTGCTGCATCTCATCCACTCAGTTAAAACCCCACTCATTACAAACAAATCATTACAAATTAGTATAACGATGTGTTTATTTTCTGCTCGGTGCATCACGCAGGTGGCTGCTCCCCTTCATTGGTCATATGGGTATATGCACCTCTTCTGGAGTCATACGAGATTTTGCAGGGTCATACTTTGTCTCGGTGAGTATGTTTTGTTTTGGACCAATTATGCTTTAACAGATGCCACTAGCTGGTAAAAGCAGAGCTGTGATGCTGCTGTACAGATCAGAGCTGCTGAATCGATAATAAATGGCTTATTGAGTTGTGAACTCCGGTTCTAGAAAGCTGCATTTTCTTACAACCCCCTTTATCTTTAACCCTTCATCAGTTCTTTTGTGACTTCTGTTTTGTCCTTTCGATGCGCCAATGTTAAACCACTCAGGCAAAGCTGACAGATCCAACACCAAATTCAGATTCAAAGCCTAAATTCACTGGTATGCCCTCTGGACTGATTTGAAATTGTATTTTTTCAGGAGGATAACATGGGCTTTGGCAGACCAACAAAGTAAGTTGCTAAGTCAAAATTTTATGAGATATTTTTGCAGCATTTCAACAGGTAGGTTATATCGGATCACAAATTTACATTGAAACATTGTTTTTTAAATAATAAGACATCATTAAATATTCTTTTGCACAGGTATTGGAAGCTAGATGTGGACAAGGTCTGTGGCAATGGTCCTGCAACATGGGACAAAGCAGTCCATGATGCATCTGAGGAATACAAATGTAGGCCGGTACGACGAACATGTCTGTATATACAGTAAAGAGAATAGTGTCTACTGGCACGTTGTTTAGAAAAATAACTTAATTTTTATATTTTGATCTTTATTTATAAATTCACAAATATTTGTAAATGCACGTTTCGACACCTGTATTCATAGAATGACAGTACTTTTTTGTTTTGTTTTAGCACAATCTGTGCTGTGATAACTGCCATTCCCATGTTGCCATGGCCCTCAACCTTATGCACTACGACAACAGCACGTCTTGGAACATGGTTAACCTTTGTCTGCTGTCTCTCATGCATGGAAAACACGTGAAGTAAGCATTTTAAGTTTTTATTGGACTTTGTTTAAACGTGTCAAATGATTTTGATTTGTTATATATTACCATCATGGAGTTATGCACTTAAGAATGTATGTGTTGCCAGACATTCAGTTTTCAACCAGACTGCCAAGTTTTCAAATGGTTTGTTCTCTGGTCCGGTCGGAGGCACCAACCCAACGTATACAGTTAGTGTATGGACAAAATGTAGACCTATGTTAAGTCTTCCCGTGTGCATGGTGGCTCTGTTTGTACAGGAAACCTTTATTATACCAATAGGGCATTGTATGCTTCCACACATCTCTTGAGTTGTAGTCCAGTGGGGCTGACTGCCATTTTCATAATCTCCATCAAATTCTGGCTACTGAGTATGATTTTGCACTAGCCTGAGCTGAGGAGAGCTAGTCGTGGCCCAGCAGGCTGGTAATTCCTGATTTTATTCCTCGCACAAAAAAACAACAAACACACCACATCAAAATAATCCAATTAAAAATATCAAACCACAATATACAAATTCTCCAATGAATTAACTATTTACAACTCCATTTCTGGATCTCTGCCCGAACGAAATGTCCAATGTGCACTTCAATGCGGCTTCACTGAACTAAGAGGAGGCGCATATCGCCATCTAACGGCTGGCAGTGGTACATGCCCATTTGGTTCACAAGTTGTGGATCTCGTTTTTACAGATCTGCTGCGGGACAAATTGGACAAAACTCCACAAATAAATACGGAGGCTACAAATAAATGTTTTGTGATCCACAAATATGAAAACACATGTTCATGTGCAAAATTTAGATCTGAAAATGTTGTGGAACTACAAATATAAATACATGAATTTGTACATTTCGATCCATTTGTAAAATCCTTTACATGTGTATTTCAAATTTGTTCTGCATTAGTTATGCATTTTAAAATTTATTTGGATATCATTTTACAAGACAAGTGAAAAAGTATTGTTTGTGGATACTGAACTATTTGTAGATCGTGGTACATATTTGTGGATTGTCTCCTGTGGGTTACGGATATTAAAGTCCATTTGTATTACCATTCTCAGGATTGTGAGTATACTATCTGGTGAGCTTTCTTTCAGTGAATTTTGTCATTCTGCTCGTGAAATAAATCATATGTTTGTGTGGTTAGTGCAGGGAAAATATGGTTGGTGACCATACTGGGCCAAACACCTGCCTGAAGCACAGTTCAAGCATTGTTATCACAAACCTACACAGTCTCTTAAATTGCTCTGCTATTTGATGCTTGTACTAAACATAAAGAGGCATATGGCTCAAAGAAACCCCCTCATTATTCTCTGCTGACCCACATAGAGAGAGCTGTCGTCACAGTTTGTGCTGCCTCTGCATTATGCTCCCAGGGCACTGAGTCTTTAAACAGGGGGGAGTCATGTAATTCATCACTGACAGAAGTGCTCCCCTCCAAGTCACCATTGGAGGTCACCTTTCCACTGGGGCTCCCCATGCTGGGTGTGTGTCTGGAGAACGGGTGGAGAGGATAGTAGGACACGGGCTGGGGCTCAGCCATGGGGAGAGGGGAGTGGTGGACCTCTGGGACAGGAGAGGTTTGACCATGTGATAACTCAACAGACTTCCCGTGTCCTTGTCTGTTCAAAGTGTATAGGAGAAGGTGTTTTTATCCCCTCTGACACACACACACACACACACATACACACACATACACACACAAAGTCCAGGTTTTCATGATTGCTCTCTATCCCTCAGCTGTGCGGCATTCCTCAAGACCTGGCTGCCCTTCTTCATGCTCTCTGGTGCCATCGCCACCTTCATCCTAACATTCAACCTACAGTAATCCTTAAGGACATGGACATATATACTTTATATATTGTCATTGGCTGATAAACTGAATGATCTGTTTTGATGGGACTCCTTCAGGCAGAAATATACCAAACAAAGGACTTCATCATCTCCAGTGATCCGGAGGGTACTTTAGGCCAAGGTCCAGCTGCTTGTGGGTAATTCTGAAATCTGTTATCAAGAGATACTTTTACAGTGGAGATTTTATGGGTTATTTGTCTTCACTCAATATTTGTCAAATGGGAGGTGATCATTTGCCATTCAGCATTCCTTTAACGGCTGGTTAGCATTGAAAGCAAGCTGCACCGCTATAGATGCTGTAAATTCTAGCAAGCTGTTTTAGAGAAAACTGAAAATGTCAAAGCATTCTTTAGCAAAAATCGTATTTCTCACTCAGTTCTGAAAGCAGTTGAATGTGATTCTCTTGTTGGTAGTTACTGTCATAAGAGTGTGTAAACCACCCGTTAAACATCTCTTCTGTTAAACATCACTGTCACTGTTTTTCGCAAGATGGGGGTTTATGTTGTTTTTGTCATTACTATTATTATTATTATTATTATTATTAATGTGTTTATATTTGAGGAAGTCTCCTTTCTGTTTCAGTTGCTGCATTACAACATAGAGCAGCAGAAGAAAAGCAACACTTGAGTGTAGTATGGTATTTTACATGAACTGCAGTGATGAATGGCCGTTAATTGGCCGATATTCAATCCAAATAAACTAGAACCCTATAGCAGTGGTGAATCACCACAAAATGGACAGCAAATGTCTTAATGCTGGAAATATACATCAATAATTTGTCTGAGGTGTTAACCACTACCAAAGATAGAATACTGTAAGACCCACATGTGAAAAACAGTATTGTCTTCCCACATCCTTTTTCTTCTGGTGTATGAAGACAGATGTATTAAGTGTTTTTTAACATGAGGTGATCATTTGCTATTTTCCAGACAGCTTGAATGCTTTTGAATTGTGCAGCCTTATGCTGGGTTATTAACTCTACTGAATTATACAAACTTTGTTAACTCTACTGAATTACACGAGCTATGAGCGATACTACATTGCAATATTATTCATGAACAATTGTGTTATAATGCATTGTGTTTGTTTTGATGTTATGTATTCTTAAAGAATATTATTTTTTACATTTGTCATCTCAGTTCATTTGTGTTTTTGCAACATTCTGGATGTATTCTGTTCAAAGTAGTTTTGTGTTTACAGTGATAGATCTGCTATAGGTCACAGGCTGTGGATGTCCTGTACCTTTAAGAGAATCACGTACCTTTTTCCTCCACCAGATTCTGCATGATATGAACTACCATCAATTTACTGGAACCTTTCTTCTCATGAGTAGAGCAGATGGGGAAGGACTGATGCTGAAGCGCTCTTTACTACCTCTGTAGTATTTAATGAGTTTGTGAGAACAAAAGCTGTATCTCTAGGAGAGGTCGGATAACATTTTGTATTTGTATACATCCGCATGAAATTTTTTTAATTTAAATTCTGGTATTTTTACTCTTAAAACATTTTTTGTTAATTGGCTACAATTTAGAGATGTGTATTTTTGCCATCCGCGTATTTTTGGGTGTATTGCTTTGTGCACCATACCAGTGTTTGGAGTGTCCTGTTGGCTGTGAATGTTTTGCTGTCACACGGATAGTGAAATGTATTTCTAAGGACCTGCGTGCGGTGCCACAAAGTATTCCAGGATATACAAGGACTGTCATCATCACAGGGAATAATATACACCGGATTGGACCAGATTCATTTACAGGGCTGGAAAATGTCACCAATGTCATTTTAAGCAATAATAGGTGAGGACATCATCATTGAAGTTTGTTCATCACTGAAAATATATCTTGATCCTAATTTAACCCATATTGAAATAACATGATTACCTTCCTTGATGTGTATCTAAATAAATAACTCACTGTGTATTTCTGTGGATGTGGGTTACTTTTATCTGTTTATCTGACTGTTAAAATTAGATGCCTCAATTATTTATAACTATCCAAACATGAGAATAATGAACAATAAATGCCTCAAGACAAATTTTACAGTGTCAAGCCATCTTCACAGGATTACAGAGGTGGAATCCCACAGCTTCTCTGCCCTGACCAACCTGCGCTTTCTGGACCTTAGCGGCAACCAGCTGGCACTGATCCATCCAGAAGCTCTCAGCATACCTGGCAGTCCCCTTCAGGAGCTCAACCTCAGCCGCTCGCTGTACAACTCTACCTCCCTGACAGACCTCACTACTGCGCTGCGCTGGGGTGGGCTCAGGGGGCTTCTCCGCCTGGACCTTTCTGGAAACCAGCTACCGCTACTGCCCCCAAGGATGTTCTCCCACCTACCCAATCTACAGCACCTCCTCCTTCCTAACAACTCTTTAGTGGCTATCTACAATGGCACCTTCTCTGGCATGAATCATCTGAAGGTGTTGGACCTGACCCACAATGCCTTTAGGTCATTCAGAGCTGATGCGCTGCAGGAGCTGGGGAGGCTCGGGAGCATCCGCATCCTGCTGGGTTACAACCCCTACACCTGCTCTTGTGAGATCCGCAATTTTGTGGCCTGGCTGAACAACTCCTGGGCTCAGGTAGCAGATGTAGAGACTGTGAGGTGCGCTTCACCAAGAGGGTTACGCGACGCCCGGCTGCGCGGGCTTGGGACCCAGGCCATTGGATGTGATGTGCCTGACCAAGGAGAGGTGACTGACCTCACCTTACAGACATCCTATGTCTTCCTAGGGCTGGTGCTCGGGTTCGTCGGCATGGTCTTTCTCTTTGTGCTCTATCTAAATCGCAAAGGTATGAAAAAGTGGATCATTGAGATGAGAGATGCTTGTCGGGATGTGCTGGAGGGGTATCACTACCGTTATGAGATTGACTCGGACCCTCGGCTTGGACACCTCTCAGCAGACGGCTGTGGGGGTAGGATACAAGGACATTTTGGAAAAGCTCTCTCACCGCAGCTACCGCCTGACACCTGTATTGTTCAGATGCCCACAGACACACAGCTCAAACAGGTGACTAGCTGTCCTCCTGTGAACTTATGATCACTCACTGAAATCAGAATAATTTGACAAACATGAGATAAATATGTTTGTTCTATGCTTTGAGCGGTTTGCTAATATTGTTCTAAAAGTTCATTTTATGTATTTCAGCCTCCGGGCTCCCTGTACATACTGTAATTCTACCTTATGATGCTTACCTTACAAGTGCCTTTCTGTTTTTGAGGTACTGCAGCATTCTGTCCATTTTGAGTGTTGATACATAAAACATTGAAACATTAATACATGCTACATTGAAAATTATTCCATACTCCAGAGGATTGGCAGGAAATACGGCATAGATGTTGACTTCATGGCATGGATAATGCATGTTGACAAAGTGTTTTTAAGTAGAATTTAGCATAACCTAGAAAAGTATGTATGTTTGAGTAAAATTATTGTATACAGAAAACAATAAGCCTTGAATTAAATTAAACACATCTTTACTCTGCAGTGCATAATTTATACTGTAATATGTAAAATGTATTTTTAACAGGTTTAAATATTATTAGTTGTTATTATTATTATTATTATTATTATATGAAACCCTGGAGAAGTTACCATCATTCATTACCATGATATTTCTATTATTTAAATGGTCAATATTCAATAAAATATAGCTGTATTTAATTTTCTGTTGCTTCTATTTTATTCAGCAAAACCACACCTCGCCAGGCTACATGCTCATATTTCTCAGCTGATGGGCCTACTATTCCAATTCTTCAAAGAGGGGGTGATTAAGTGTTTCCATAGAGGGGAAAATAGGACAGAATGAAAGATCTTGGTTGGAAAAACACCTGCTGGCCCTGCAGCTGTACACCTCTTTCTCTCTCTCTACCTCTCTCTGTCTCTCAGACCCACTATGTGTGACAGCTATGCATGAATGAGAAAGCTCGCTTTCCACAATGCACGGTGCAAACTGTCCCCAATAATTGTTCTATTACATCTCATGGTCCCATATTACAAGCAGGCTATGATGCAAAGCCATACAAGGACGTCCAGTACAGAGATGAATGGTTGACAAGCTTCTCCTCCAAGCATAATCTTTTTTTAAACCTTTTTTCGTTTTCTTTCTCTACTTTTTTGTTTAATTATTTTTTTCTCTCTGTTTTCATGTTTCGTTTGTGTTTTAATTTTCTTTTTCCCTCTTCTTCTTCTGCACAATCATATCCGCCTCATGTGACGTCAGGACTCACCTGTGGGTGGGTGTAGGATCTGGGATTAGCTGTAGCCGCAGGTAATAACCAAATATTGGGAGACTCGGTAACACAACACTGAAGTTTGCCAAATAGGAGACGACGCGAAGGAGATGAGTTCATCTATTCAGTCGTGGCACCACGCCTGAAATTTGCAACGTATTTTTTCGTGGACCCGAAAGTAATCACCTGGAAAGTTGAGCGGTCGAAAGCCTCCTTTCTTTCTTTCAAGCGCAAGAAGAAGAACGTTTTCTCTCTGAGACTTCCGTGGTTTTTATCGCTGATCAACTTCTCTGTGATAAACAACCCAGACTGTTTCCTCATATGCGGTAAATTGACGTTTTGTTCAGCAATTGAAAATAAGCTAGACATTGTTGAAGGAGGTGTTGACTAAACTGTCTTTATACAAATGTAGGCCAAACAAAAGCTTTTTGGGCGCGACGAGTGGCTCAAATGTGTATCACACCAGCGCTTAATGCAGTCTTACTGTAGTATTTACATCCTCTAACTTGAGGGGGGAATTAAAGTAACACGGGAAGACAGCCGTTTTGTCCCTGTTCTCACATCAGGCTATTTTAGAGTGTCACAGGGTGTTTTTGGACTGGAGGCCTGTGTGGCTACAAGAGTGGAGGTTTACATCTGGTGTTATTTCCAAATATTCCTCTTCCACTCCAGGTCTCAGGCAGTCTGAGCCATGCCTGGCCACAGCACAGGGGCTCCCCAGATGTCCCGTCACCACAAACAGCACAGCTCCAGCTCCAGAGCTGACGGGTATCGACAGGATCGGACTATATCCAGGGAAAGCGCTACCAGCCAAGAATCCTACAAGGACCCTCGTGGGGAGCACACACAGGACCACCGCACTGACCGCTCCAGGTACTCGGAGGCCAAGTATGGTCGTAGAGGCCACCCGCGGAATGCCAACGGACGAGGGTCAGAGACTATAGGTTTCATTCCTGGGTCAGCAGATAACGCACCTACTAGCAGACATGCCTGTGGCTCCTGTGCCTCTATGGGCTGGAGTGGCTGTAAGGCCCTTATATGCTGTGTGCTGACCTGTGGCTTTTATGGCAGCCGAGAGCCCTGCCTGCCTGTTAATGAGAGCTCCACAGACCACCCCTCTAAAGCAGGTAGTGAGGCCCACCCACCCAATGGCATGGCTGTGTCCAACCCCACCTGCGGCATCCCGTTAGAGTCTAGCAAGTCCGCCAAACCCTCCAAGTTGCCCGCCAGTGACAGCTTCCGCTACCCAGATGTGCGCATTGCAGGTCAGACAGTAAAGTATCCATATTCTGTGCCTAAACGGACCCGTCCGACCGTCAAGGGGGACAGCCAGCGGCCAATCAGCAACACCAGCCTATACTCCCGGGAGGACCCTGACTTAGATGACCTGAGTGACACGGGCACAGATATTGACTCTCTTATCACCAAGAAACTGCTGGAGCTTTACGCCCTGCACCAAATTGACCAGCTGGCAAAGTGCACCTCTGACTCCTCTTTCTCCCGCAAGACCAACGAGATCAGTGAGCTCATCTACAGCATTGCCCAGGACTACAACCTGGAGGAGCAGGAGGCCGAGTGCAAACTGGTGCACGGCGTCATCCGCATCAGCACACGGAAAGGCAAGAGAAACAAAAGCCACCCGTCCTCGGTGCAGCGCCCCAATGGGAGGAGCGACGGGACCCTCCCTGACAGTGGCAACGAGACCATGACCAATACCTTCATGAGCAGTGACAGTAAGATTTGAATTAATAACAAATCAAAGTTTATTAGATCGATCAACATGAATAATTACTACAGTAATATAATAATATAAAAGATAGCCAATGACAATCTTCCACCCCCTGCAACATACCAAATATACCAATCATGTGACCTGTGGTCTGCTAATGACACATGGTGTCTGTTGGAACGTTGCTGAAGCTGTTTTGTTTGTTGTCTTAAGTCCCAGTACACAAGACATTTTAGAGGCATCTAAAATCTAATCTGGCTACCAGTAAGTGGCAACGGGTCCGCCTGGAGTTTTCCAAAAACATGTCTTGAATGATAGTAGGGCTCACCACATTTATCTAAAATGCCAGTTCATAATGGTTATCTGTAATTGTGTGTCGTTGATAAAAAAAAACAACCTTGTTTTGTTCAACTACCTTGGCTGCTTCTGTTTATTGTTTGTTTTTTTTGCCTGCTACAGCGCCTGAGGTCAAAGTGTCAGAGCAGACATCGTCAGACGAACTAGCGAGGAAAATGAGGCACTACAGTGGGAGAAGTAAGTACATACAGGAATTTTCCATAACATGCGCTGAAACACAACTTCGTATATTTCTACATTGTATTTTCTTTCAGGTCTTGGATGAATGACATATTAAGACCTGAATCTGATCCAACGTCAATCAGTGTCTATGATTGATTTGTGGTTAAAAATCAGACCAATATTAATAAAAAAAAAAAAAAGTTTATTGTGTTGACTAGAACCAAAGTCCTTATTTTACTGGCCATTGAGGGATAATTACTATTCTGGCACATCAGTCATGGGTCTGTGGGGCTCAGTGTTCATGCTCTATTGTACCTGCTACAGCTGCAGGCATTTTCTCACCTCTCTGCTTTCCAGTAGCATACCAGGCTTTGATTGAGCTCCTGGATAGTGAAAGCCACCACATTCCTGCCTGTTCTATGGATTGCAATCCCTTACTCATTAGCTGCCTCCTCTTCTCCTCTGCCACCCTACACCCACCTATCACCCTGCCCCATTTTCCCTCTAGCTCTGGGGTCAGACTTCACCACTCACTAGACCAGCGGATCAAATCACATTAGATATATACCACATAATGTCCCATAGTTTATTATGTAATTTTGGCGAACAACTTAGGTTACAGATGGATTACTGTGTGACAGCCTCTTTTTTTGTTGTTGTTGTTCAGCGGAGAGCCAGTTAGAAGGAGAGGGGTGTCCTATTACATGTCTTTGAATGAGGGTACACTGCATTATCTTTCCACGTCTTTCACATCGTGGCCTGGGAATGTGCCAGGGTCCCAGATTAAACTGTCATAACGGTTTTAACAGCTCACAATTTGTGCATGTACCGTAGAACTCATTCTGTACTGTACTGGCTAGTCTGTTTTTGCTATATGTTTTTTTATTAATGCATTTTAGTAAATAACACCGTTTCACTCACAGTGTACTCCTCCAGCACTGCCACGGCCTACTCGCCCTATCAGCATGAAACTGAGACAGACTCTTCAGGGGCTCCTCTGCTTCTCTGAACGGCCGGTCCAAGTCAGAAGTATCTTACTAATGTGGGATGTATCCAGCTCGACGGACAAGTCTATCGTTCTGCTATTATTTTACTTGCTTGCATTAAGGGTGAATGCTGTTACTGAGTTGAGCTCCTTGTGCCCTGGGCGGTAGTAATTCTTCTTTTAGCAGTCCTGCTAATGTTTGATATTGGAGCATCGTTCACATTCACGGACCTCTGTGTGACTCGGATGGCGGCACATCTCCATGCATGTTCTGCCATCTCTCCAGCAAACGGTCTACTTCTGCACAAACATACAAGACATAAAGATTCTTTTAGATCTGGGAAAGACGATGGAAGTTTTTATGTATTTGTACGCTATGATTTAAGTTGTTTTTCATACTAGCATTGACCTATCACTCCATGTTGTAAAAAGAGACATGATTACACTCCATGCAATTTTAGCTCAGGCCAGAGGATAGAGACTGATCCTAAAACATACCCGTCCTCATTCTCGTCTGTGTGATTGTTTGTGCAAGCGATTGTGCTTGTATATACGGGCTCAATGGCCCCTGCCATTTAGACTCTTTAGCAGCAGGCTTTGACCTGAACACTTCCGAGTACACGACTGTATCGGTAAGCCATATTTTGATGTACATATTTTTAAGTTGATGTTACTTCTTGGGCTGTTAAACCATTTGTGGCATTTGGTCACTTTTTTTTTTAAATTCAACGTCTTATTTTTACCAAAATAAAAAAAATATCTCCATGCCTGTTTTCACTGTCCTACAAAGATTCAATAAGGAAATAATACAAAAGGGTGATGTACAGTTTCAGGCTTACAGGAATGGTGTGAGTGTACGGCAACATACTGTCACAACAAGCTTTCGCCAGCCCTGTCTTCATCTCTCCTCATCAACACAAGCATTTCCATTTATCTTGCACCTGATGATTTGCACTGTCACACGAACAAGTCTTTTTTTTTTTTCTTACAAGCTTTTCTGCCCCTGTCTCTCTACCCTAGTTTTTCTCTTTATTTCATTACTCCTGTCAAGCTCTTCTCCCCTAGGTCACTGTGTTGTACCAGGCAGGCTTTTTCCGCCCTCAGCAAAAGAAGGAACTAGTTTGGCTGGTTCTGACAAAAAGGAAATAAAATCCTGGGGTTTGTCATTGTTATTTATTACAAGAGAAAAGACTGGAGAAAATCACCCTTATTTCAGGAACCTTTCTCTTTGTGTCCTCAAGCCTCTGTTCAAAGGAGTTTTCGGTACGGTGGAGCTCTAAGAGATTTACTACATTTAGATGACATTCTCACACCGGCTCTGTATGAAAATCATAAATATATTGTACATGTTCAAAGAGCACCAAAGACCAATAATGAAAAATGTGTTTAGCCCATCATTTTGTGTCTGTTGATGCTTTATCAACTATTGGCTGCTCACTTGATATGCCTACCATCTTAACCTTTATCAATCTTATTCTATACATGCTCTTTTGTGTTTGGTGAATTTGACTTTTACAAGCCTAGCAGATGTAGGAATGTTCTAATTAAGCTAAATGGGTTCACCTGTCCTCTACAGGTGGAAGTAGAGCTCTTATCTCCAAACACTGATGAAGGCCAAAAGCATTCCATCCGTCAAGAACTGATTTCAGAATTGAAGTGTATTCTCTCAGGTAAATGCAATCCCTGTCCTATGAGTAGGTGTTCTGCCTCAAGATAAAGCACCGACTAATCTGAGCCTAATGGCCTTCCTACAGATGAACTGAAGTCCTCTGTGCCACATGTCGGTATTTGTGACTTTATATCTGCTGCGTGTGGTGTGGTGTGTTGCTGTTACCCTGTGTAACCCCGTTTCCTCTTGCTTTCTGCCCCCACCAGCACATTCCTGTTTTACCTGTATGAGGTGTCATGTAAACGCTCACTGTTTCACAACTAGCATACCACAGGTAAGAATGAACCAAGAGGACTTGTTCTATATTAAATGCCCCAAAGAATGTTCCCTTGATAGCCGATGAACCCGGAGCTGGCCAAACATTTTTTTTAGACAATTGACTTCGAACAGACTTTTCTTCCAGCTACCTTAGCATAAAAGAGCTGTTATAATGCACCCTTATAACATTTTATAACCTTTTAGATTAGGTTTAATCATGTTGTATTTTACACAGGAGGAAGAAATCAGTTTAACTTCCACTTTTTTATGCCCCTGTCCCTCCATGATTTGTTTTCCTCCAATGTTTTGCCATGCTGCTTCCAGCCTTGCAGACTGAATCAACACAAGTGACTTCTGGTAACTACCACGAGAGGGAGACAGAGTACCACTGGAAAAAAAACACTGACCAACCATTCGTTCTTTAACGTGATGGCCATAATGGAAACACATAAAGCAATTGCTTGCAAATTTGTCAGTACTTTAATGTAAAGTGGTATTCTCCTCACATTTTTTCAACCATGTTGCTGTGTTTGTCTGACTAGAAAGTCTATAAGCCAATACCATCTTATTCAGCAACAGGGTGCAGCAGATGAAATACCAACTGTGTAAATATGCCAGTGAGGTAACCACTGACATAAAACACTAACTGTTAACTTGAGTTCAAACTCACCATAGTAAAACATTAAATAGAGCAGGATGGAGTCAGATGATTCGGTCTCTCAATTTGACTTTTATACTGTAGCAAATATATCATTGTCTCTGCTTATTTACTTTAAGTCAATATTGGTCAATAGTCAGTACTATGTGAATTGCCTGGTATATAAGTACATGCTTCTGTGCCGTGACTCTTATTACAGTATGGAGACATGCTCTTACTTTTCAGTTAGTGTACAAAAATATATTTATTTGAAATGTTCTGGAAATACAGACAAAAATTATTTACAACGTTGAAGCAAACATAAAATATCTATAACACCAGCATAAGATATATTACCAGTTGGTACAGTCTATCACTGTATATTGTGTGGAAAGTTCACAACTATCCACTACAGCAAATACAATCAGACATAGCTAAAGTGACCTCAACTCCAATGTAAATATAATTCATAGTTTCATGTTCACAATACAAGCAAATATATTTGTCCCAATTCATATAGATTGTCTCCCATATAGGCTATAATAAGTGCTTATTTGAACAGTCCACTGTCAGACATTTCTTCATTTCATGAGGAAACGTTCTCCACCACTGAAGTGCATCAGAAGAGCATGTCAACCAGCAGCTCCAGTAGATCGGCCTGGCCAATCACAGGCCTAAAGAACAGTTCAGTGATGAGGTTGGGTGTGATGGTTTGCAGCATGGAGGCTGTGAGCAAGATTCGAGCAAAGCGATCTTGGTCCCCTGGATGAAGAGGCTGGACAACTTCTCTCAGGGCGTGTTGAGCTTCCTGCTGCAACCCTTCAACGAACAGAGCTGCCTTTAAATCTGGTACATCTGTTGAGTGTAGAGATGTGAAATTAGTAACAGTTACATATAATGCAGAGACAGATATTTTAGCACTGTGCTCTCCTCTTCATCAAAAAGAACCCAGAATAATGTCAAGTCATTCAGATATCGGGGTGCACCATCTAATGATCACTCACCTGGATTAAATATCATGGTTCCTTTAAGGTATGCATACTCCTTAGGACTCAAATCCAAACTCCAAAATTTTTTGAGGCAGGACTTGAGTTTGCTGACGCCAGCTACAGTGGGCTGCTTTCTCTCCATCTGAGAGCTCTCCTGACGGTTCAGGAGAATCTTTTTGAGCATACTGTCAGCAGGGGTATCAATCACCTCAAAGTTCACACCTTCTTGAGCCAGACCCAAAATGAAGAGTGGTGCCCAGCAGCTTTGAAGAAGGGAAAATTGATCGTTTGGTGGAAGCTGGTTAAAAGCAGGTAAGTTCTTCATGAAGTGAACAGTTTTAATCAGAACCGCTGACGTTTCTTTGCAAATCTCAGATGGCCTTTTCAAGCACACTGTCCGTCGCGTCTCACAGTTGCATCTATGAGGCACTGAGGTGTAGATAAAGTTGTTTTGATTTGATTTGCTGTTATCCATTTGGCTGAGGATGTTGTAGAGGATAGGATTCAGATGCCTATCGCTGTGAACTGAACAATGACATTCGTTATCCATTTTATAAGCTTCAGAGACCTATGTAGGTAAACGCTATGTCCCTTTCACAGAACAAGATCTTCATGAGGTTGTGAGTATTGGTGCTGCTGCCTTCAACTCTATCTGAATTTATAAGGTCAGCCCACCCTGCTTAGTGGACCTTGACTTGTCAATACTGTCAGTGAAAAACAACTCTGTGCACTGCCAGGTGACTCACTAAATAACCCTGGGAAACCGATAAGCTTTTCTCAATGAAAAGGAACTGATGCAGTAAGGCCTGGATATCAAGTGGGGTGGGCCTTATCTTTTAGCTGGTGTCATTAACCCAGGCAGTACCAAGCTACCAAGGACTGTAAAGGTAATCAAGCACATTATATGTCCCTGCACACTGCCAGCTCACACCTAGAGAGGTGGAATTAGGCCAAAGCAAAGAAGGGGCATTGACCTACAAGTTAAGTCCTTGAGAGGTGTAGCCAGGCTCTCTGGGTACACTGATGTTCGTCTACTTCAAGAAGAGCACCAACAGATCATTTTCAAAAACTAAATTGGCAATTAGTGCTATAAAATTGTCCAAAATATATTTTTTTACAAAATTAAATTCTCTTTTCTTTGAAATCCATAGATATAAATCAATCAAAATATAGAAATACTGGATCCCTTTTTTGACTCCCCACAAGGAATGGATACAAAATTTTTAAAAAAACAGACAGGAAACACAGGTAGTTAGGCACACCACATTTTCTCATCTTGACAGCCAGAAGGGGGGCTATGCAAGACTGCTGTTTATTGATTTCAGTTCAGCTTTCAACACCATAGTCCCCACCAGACTTGCTGGCAAGCTGATTGAGCTGGGACTGAACACCCCCCTGTGTGCCTGGATCCTGGACTTCCTGACCACCAGGCCTCAGGTGGTCAGGGTGGGCAGACACACCTCCAACCCCCTCACCCTGAACACAGGATCCCCCCAGGGTTGTGAATAGGATAACAATTTGATAGACAGTGATTGATCAAAATGTCCCAGATAATAGTCATTAATATAGAGGAAATCTGATTTAAGGTAGTTTAAGGTATAAATGTTCCATCTGCCATTTTAATTGGATTTGTTATCTTCACTATGCCTAGCACAGACATTTGAGACTGATAACTAAATGACTTTACCGACAGGGTTCCTCTGGTCAGGAACGTTAGTGCCATAGACGCACCCAAGGCTATTACTGTATGTCACAGTAACTCAATCTAACATATTATGCTCTTTTACTTTTGATGCGGCACCGGACACACAAGCTGAAACCTGTCACAGGATGGAGGCCCCAGGGGAATATCTGACCAGAGAGCAGTGGAGTCAAGGTCAGTCCACTAAGTGAATGACTGCAATAAAGGGATTATGTGCCAGGCACAACTGGCAGCACCAGTCACCAAATGATAACTTCATCTGTCTCTTTTTTTTCACAAGACACCTCAGAATAGGATTTCTCATTATGATTCACTACAAGTATTATTCATGTGTCCATAGTCACAAATACTGACAGGAGGTGAATCATAACAGACTAGTTTCAGATGTGATCAATATATGTGAGCCATTATACACTCTGCAGCCATCCAGCTCTAGTAATCTTGAGGAAAGTTGTAAATGCTTGTGATAAGGCCTGTGTTTATAGAGGTTAGGAGCAGGCAGCGATGGGCACGGAGGACAGACATTTATCACCACCAAGACAGTAAAAAAAAAAAAAAGTCCTTCATCCCATAAATGAGGCAACTGCTGTATTCTCAATGCAATCAAGGAAGGGAAACACTCAGATGAAGCATGATGTAATGGCTGAGACCTGAAGAATGCCAAAGCCTTGTTTACATTCACAATACTTTTGTGTATCCCTAAAAACCTCATCTCAGTGTTTGATTATAAAAGCATTATGAAGTTCAGATTGTAATAACCATTGAAAAAACAACCCTAACCCTATCACTGGATAATTTTGAGGAGAAATATGTCTGCATGACCACCATCCACGCTACAGAAACCCAATGTGATTGAAATAACTAGTTTTATTGAAATATTTGCCCTTCATAAGGAATGTTGTCTTTTCACAAAGCTGTCTTGGGTCATTGAACTCCTCGCGCAGGTGTAATAGGCTACATATTCATCTGTGTGCGTGACAGACATCATGCCCGGGCCATGACACTTGGCCTTGACCTACTGGTAATGCAGTAGAGGTTCATTTGCCTGGGTCACTTTTCAAAAGGTCATCAACCCAGAGGTGACAACGTCCTCTTGTGAAAGTTTGTTAAAGTATTATTGGTCTGGCTATGAACTCTGGACAGCCATAAGGTTAAGGTCTTCAGCCTGGTAGAAAGAGACTCTTCTCTTGGTTTATTTTGCTTTAGTTTCTATATTCTGGTATATGTAGATGTATTTGTTGTGTGTGTGTGTTTCTGTGTGTTTCTGTGTGTCTGTCCAACAACATATATTTGCAACCATTCAAGAAAGACACATGAAATGAAAACCAAAATGTTCAGTGGGGCTGTGGGACAAAATTAATCCATGACCGTGATCTATAGAGCTTAGGTGTTGGTGGGCACATGATATGTCCTCTGACTGCCTTGATTTTCTTATTTGCAAACCTAAAAAAAAAGAAAAAAAGTGCATTTACCTGTACCGTTTACAGGGCATATGTATGTGTCTATCTATAGCCATTTTGAATATGTATCTTTCAGTTGTATACCAGCCCGGATCTACAGGGGCTTGGGTTTTGGCAGGCACACGTTACAGCTCTCTGACCGTCTTGCTTTTCTTCATTATAAACCTGAATGCAAGATCCCAGCAACTACAGGTGTTCACTTACCTGTACAGCCTACAGGTTGTGTATCTTTAGAATCAGATTTTGAATGCTATTTTTTTTTGTTTGTATACCCTCCCTGCCTCTTAGTTTGTGCTTAGTTTGTGCCAAAATGCTTGACACCGTTAATTTGTAGGATTGCATATGCTCCCACAGGTCAGGGCAGGTTACACATGCATAAAAACATGTTCAACAATGAGTGTGTAATGTGATGTCAGGATCCAGAAGCCAAGTACAGTTTTACTGCCAATTACTATCAAGACGTAGCCATAAAAACTGAGGTGAAGGCCAAAGTAAGAAGGAGCCTGTAGGTTAATGAACTCTAACACTTTTCTTGGTTGCCTGTGATAGAGGTATTGTTCAGGGGCTTTTAATTTAATTTTCTTTCCTCTTTTCCTCTTATTTCTTTCCCTTATTTTATGTGAGATTTATAATGAGTTTAATTTATTACTAGTTTATTAGTCTTGCTTAGGGCTTGGATTAAAAAATAAAATAGATCTTCCAGACTTGTTTGATTTAGCCAAACAGTGGAAAAAAAAAAGACTTGCCGATTTTGTTTAGCAGGTGCTCGTTTCCTGCATGTAACAGGAAGTTTGATGACAGCTAACGTTTACTAATAATCATGAAAGTTTTTGAGTAGATTGGCTGCTCTATGAATTCGAGTTAACTATTCATTAATGTTATAATTTTAGTCTACAGTTGTACAGATGTGTGATTTCCTGCCCCTGCGCTATTTAGCTGTCTAGTTAGTTGGGTTTAGAATGTGAATTTGCTTGACAGTTAGTAACTCGAGTCGTTGATGAAACAGTTTGTAACGCGTCCTAAGCGGATCTGACGTCACACGTAAACGTCATTCCGGTGACGTTGACTGATACTACCCAGAAATAAACAATCATGGCGGACTCCGTACCACTTGTATATTTGGCAATAAGTAATATACCTGTCGCCTTTCGTTCCGCGGACCTTAGGAATTATTTCAGCCAGTTCGTAGAAAGCGGTGGTTTTCAGTGTTTCCACTATCGGCATCGGCCGGAGCTTCTCAGAGAGTCCGACTGCCCGAAAGAGAGACCTGAAAACGAACTGTTTGATGGCAGCAAGGAAGGCAGCTCGACATCCTCGGAGACCACCAAAAACAATTCTTCGTCGAAGCAAGGCGTGAAAACGTGTTGTTGCATAGTCTCAGTCCATGCTAAGGAAGCTGACAGATTTATCAAGATGTATGCAGGGAATCAGTGGGTTGACTCGAAAGGAAACTGGCTGGCAAGACGTTGTGTGATCAAGAGAGTAAAAGTTTCATATGACACAGGTTAGTAGATACCAGCGTTATTCGTTGTTGGCCCTTCTTAGAGTAAAATTCCCTCATTTTAACCCCCATTGCCGTTTCAGAGCGACTATGTCATTGTTTGAATTTAACATGTTTCTGTTGTGCCATTCACAAAGGTAAACTAATAACATTACATTTAATTTCTATTTCAGATGAGGAGTCATTCCCCTATAAGACAAAGTCTGAGCAGCGGTACCGTGTGTCTTTGACAGAACGTTTCACAGAGGCTGACCTCAAAGGCTTATCGGAGCTAAATCCACCTTCTCTGATGCAGAATGGAAATGTGGGCACACCAGTAAAAGTATTCCTCCAGCTCATTCAGTCATGCCGCCTGCCTCCACGCCTCATCCGCAAGTTGGGCCTCACTTTCCCCAAGACCAGCTCTAATCGCCGCTATGGCAATGTGCCTTTCCAGTACCATGACAGCTACATAGTACCAGCCACAGAGGAGAATGTCTTCACAGCAGCTGGACATGAAATATCAGGGCCTGGTGGTGTGGCCAGTCCACCCCCAGGACCCAGGCAGAGGGCTGACCACTCAGAAACAACAGACACTGATGACCTAAAGGAGGAAGAGGAGGATGTGCAGTCAAATGCTGATGATGTGGGTTTATATCCATGTATACCTGTTAGGATATAAATAAATAAATACATTGTTATTATTGGTAAGATGAGTATGATATTGCGCTGGAAGAATTGTCATCGTCACTGAACATATGGATTTGGTTGTTGGTTGTAGGACGATGACCGGTGCGAGGAGTGGGAGCGGCATGAAGCTTTGCACGATGATGTAACAAGCCAGGAGCGTAGCAAGGAGAGGCTGTATGAAGAGGAGATTGAGCTGAAATGGGAAAAGGGAGGCTCAGGCCTGGTGTTCTACACTGATGCTCAGTACTGGCAGGAGGAAGAAGGAGGTATACAACAAAAACATAACAATGACAAAAAATTAAAAAACCTGCTTTGACTTTTGGGTCATTTTGTTATCCTACAAAATGATTCAAGTTGCATTTTGTTTTGAGATCTACACAAAGTACAAAGGAAATTCTATGAACAAAACAAAGTTTTTTCATTAATACTTTGATAGTTTTTTAAAATAATTGTTATTAAGCTATGAATAAGATATGTTTGCTTGATGAAATTTTGATTAGGTGTTTGTCTCTTACTCCCTTTCCTTAGATTTTGATGAACAAACAGCAGATGACTGGGATGTTGACATGAGCGTATACTATGATAAAGGTAAATCAAGTTCACCATGATTCAACTTTGGTTACCTTGATTGACCAAGAGAACCAAAGAGTAAATGCACAAAATGTTAATTATTCCTGTGGAGCCAGATTGCCCTTTACTCAGATCTTCCCCTCCACAGATGGAGGTGACATGGACTCCCGTGACTATGTCCGCATGCGGTATGAAAAGAGACTGAGGGAGGGCCTTGAAGATAGATCGGGACACAATCAGCCTATTGGCAGCTTTGAGAAGTTCACTAAGGTAAGGAAGTCTCCACAGCAATTAATATGACTCCATTTTTTGTACCACAGCCACAGACATATTTTGTTAATTTTTCCTGGATTAGGGAGTTGGTCGTCGTGTGATGGAGAAGCAGGGCTGGAAGGATGGTGAGGGGCTGGGGAACAGTCAAATCGGGATCCCTGAAGCCCTTGAGAATGACGGACAGCATCCCAATTGCAAAAGGGGCTTTGGGTGAGTATAAACAAACAAAAACTAATGAGACAAAAGAGAATTCTGTGTTGGTATGAGTCAGAGGACATTGTTATTTCATGGTGCTTTCATGATGCATTGTGCTTTTCCTTGTTTTTGTGCAGGTATCATGGAGAGAAGTTGAACTTTCACCCTGTTAAAAAGACTAGAACAGATTTTCATATAACGACAGTGTATGATGAACCCAAAGACATAGATGGAGGTGATGCCTTACTCAGACGCCAACCAAACACCAGTATGAAGTACAGAGGCTGGCAGCCAGGTGGCACCATTGGACCACGGAGATGACTTTTTACTTTTTTTAATTTATCTGTCTGTGTTATATTAAAACATGTTTTTCAAACCTTTCTTTCCACTTGTGTTGATTTTATAATTTACTGTTACAATTCTACGTAATTTCACATTTAAAGTGTTCACTCACTTTATTATAATAGTTTATTAGTTATTATAATAATATAATAGTTTTTACGATGATAATAATCTGCAATTGCATAACAGATGGAATGAAATAAGAATGTAATAGCAGCATGATATAATACATAAATGCAGTACCTTCATAGAGCTTTGTTGTATCGTTACATCTATAACGCCTCATGTTGAAAGGCAAGAGCTACCTTTATTTTGACACCTCGGCGACGTAGCCCGGAAGTACTTCAGAGTGAAGCTGCCACTCATTCGAGTTACCGTTTTGCACGCAAACAAAAAGGCGGCAGATGTTTATATTGGTCAGTACTGCATGTTTTGATACCTGTTAACCTTGCGGAACTAAGTCTACAACAATACCTTAGGTATGATAGCTGACGTTAACTTTCGGCTAACTTTTGTCACTTAGAAATTATTTTAGCCAGCTAGCTAGCTTACTTCGTTAGCACAGAGAGTTGACTAATCCAAGACTTGCTCCGTTAATTTATTTCTGGCTAACAATCAATTTGAGTAACTGATTAGCTCGTGTTACAAAATAAATGCTGAATCTAGCCACTGCTCTCAGTGCTTTTACCTGACTCTGACAGATGTGTCCCTGCCAGGTAACAACGCATTTGGAGACCATTATCCTACCAGGGACGGGACACCTGGCCTCATATCCTGGTCTCATCAGATGTGAACCTCTTCAGCCATAGAGTGACCAGGTGTTGAAACCATGGCAGACCAGCCAATAGTACCTCCGCCATTACGCTTTGGCCAGGTTGTCATTGGACCCCCAGGGTCAGGTAAAACCACTTACTGCCAAGGAATGCATGAGTTCTTAGGTCATCTGGGACGCAAGGTGGTTGTGGTGAACATGGACCCTGCCAACGAGGGGCTTCCGTATCCCTGTGTTGTGAATATTTCAGAGCTGGTCACCCTTGACGATGTCATGGAGGGCCTGAAGCTGGGGCCCAACGGTGGGCTCCTGTACTGTATGGAGTATCTTGAAGCAAATCTGGACTGGTTAGAAAACAAGTTGAAGCAGTACAGTGACTGTTACTTCCTATTTGACTGCCCTGGACAGGTGGAGCTCTACACTCACCAGAGCTCAGTAAAGAACATCTTCTCACAACTGGCCGAGTGGAATTTCAGGGTGAGCTTCTGCAGGATTTGAGATTGGAAATTAACACATGTCCTCTGAGCATTGAAGTCAGTGTGCATTCATCTGAAATGTCACAGCTAACCACTCTCGTTGGATTGATTCACATGCACTGTATGCTTTTTCTCTAAAAAATGAGACAAAATAAGAGATCAGCAAAATTGTTTTATTGTCTATTCACTCACTAAATGATAAGTGTAATACTTAAAAAGTAGAAATACAGTGTGTTTATTACTCTTATCACTGTCATTCACCTTCACTTTCTCCCTTCCTTTAGCTGGCTGCAGTGCACCTTGTGGACTCTCATTACTGTGCTGACCCTGCCAAGTTCATCTCTGTACTGTGCACCTCCCTGTCCACCATGCTGCACATAGAGCTCCCCCACATCAATGTCCTCTCCAAGATGGACTTGATTGAGCACTATGGCAAACTGGGTGAGATGAGTTGTTGGATTGACCCAAAAAAAAAAAATGTTACAAATGAAGGTCGAGACGTCTTGCTCATATTTCTCAGGCCTATACTTGTAATTTCACAACTTGTTTGGAAATTTAATTCTGTACAATGTATTGAGTTTCACACTTAATTGCATCTACCTTGGTAGCATACTTTTTTTTTCTCTCTATTCTGGCATAGCCTTCAACCTGGACTTCTACACAGAGGTCATGGACCTGACCTATCTTCTAGACCACCTGGCTGCAGACCCCTTCTTTAAGAAATTCCACCGTCTAAATGTGAAGCTGGCTGAGGTCATACAAGATTACAGCCTTGTCTCCTTTGTACCTCTCAATGTTCAGGTACCACTACATGTTTGCTGTCTTTGAACCATTTCCTGTTATTCGTCACAAGTAACAACACATGGCTGCACTCAATATTGTAGACTGATCATGGTGTACTGCAACTATGATGACTGAATATTATATATATATATGCTACAAATCCCTTCAACTACAAACCGTTTCAGTGAGAAGGGTCGCCAGGGTTTTCCTGATCCAGAAAAGTGTTTAGGTGGTAAGAAATGCAGCGTGTTTAAAGGCCGGTTGTACACTGCTATCGTCAACCTAATGAACCTTAATTAATTAACCTTAAGACATTTAATTAATCTAGGACGCTGGGTATAGTAGCATATAGTTGTTTTAGTTTTAGTCTAATTTATTTCTCTCAAGAGCTCTGTTCAATAAGTCTAACCCCTTGTTCCTCATTGCATAGATTGTGAGCTCCAGGGCTTTTATTTTCTGACTCCAAAATAATTACATTTTACATTATAGACCAGATACAGAAAGAAGCTCTTGAGTTACAGTTGATGCTGTATAGACCTGTACAGACAGCACACCAATTCTGTGCTCTCATAAATTTACAGGGTTTCAGGTTTCTAACATTCTTTCATGTGTCCTTCTGAAACTCTTTTGATTATTAACCCAACGTTTTTGAATATTACTTCATGAAGAAAAGTAAGATTGCTGTATTTGCATGTAGCATCAGTGCTAATTTGCAGATAGATCAAGTTTATTTTGTCAACAATAACCCAGTGGACAGCAAAACAATGAGCAACCTCTAAGTCTGTCATTTTAGAAAAGGTTACAGCTCAGTGACTACCATATTTGAAGTTTGCTCTGAGCCAAATCCAACAATCATTGGCCTAATGTAGCCTGACTAACTTTACCAAATGCCTCTCTTTCATGTGGGGAAATGGAGCTAACGCAGTTATTGTGTGTAAGAGCAGGATGAATGGCTCAAAGGATGCAAATATCCCAGCATAATGATTTTTGACCCAGTTAAATATGTTTTTACTCATTGAAACTCAACACACACATTGACTGAAAACAAACTTTGCCCTGAGTATTAACTTGGGATGATTGAAATGACTGTTTCTGGAGTATATTTTCGTGTTTTATTTATTTTCTATGAAAGGACAAAAAATATTAGTCTGAGGTTGATGACAACCAACAGTGGAACTAGCCCTGACAATGCAGCTGCCACAGGAATTCACCAAGCCCAAAATGGCTCCCTCCCAAAAATTACTGAAAATCACCCATCCCATTGTTCATCTTTTTAATGGGTAAATCATGATTAATTTTTAACCTTTTATAAATTTGCTGCAGACTCATTGGACTTTTTGCAAAAGTGGTGTGGACAGTCCATTCTAGCATCCACTCCTTAGCACTTTATTGAGACCAACAGTAGGACATCTGAGAGGGAGACAGAGCAATGGAGGACATGTGAGAGAAGGTTCGGAAAATGTGGGTTCAGAGACGGCGGTCTTGACCGCTACACTATCACCGGGTATGGAACTTATTGTAATTTACACAAAATGGCAGGTTGGCAGTCTTTTACCCTGCGCGATGAAAACAGCAGTACTCCATTTTTCCTATCTTTTTTGTTTAGCCGCCAATAATGACCCTGGTTACCGTGACAGTTAACAGAGGAACTTTAAAGGTAAAATAGTTTGTTACCAAGTTATGGTGTTTGTATATATGCATAGCTCATCTCAGAACAACAAATCTTGATAAAAGAAACGTATTCCCTTGGCTCATGAAGCTGCCTTACTACAAATTTCCAAACAGGTTTCAGATTCTTTGAAAGGGAGAAGCAGTTTGCCTGTATGTGGGTATCCAGCAGAGCGAACTGAGAGAGAGACGAGGCTACAGAACAGAGAGAAGTAGTTCATAGTTAATGTGAGCTTTAATTTCTTATGAAGCAAAACACATCTGAAATAACAGAATCATGATGGGATCACTTCAACAGCTGATGGTTTCTGTGGTTACTTGCATAATTCAAACATTTCAATGAGAGTTTGTTAAAATTTTTGTTAAGCCGTTGGAAATGTCAGCCAAATTAAAATATCGTATCCAGGAAAACCCTTGATCTCACCCTGCTGTTTTCTATCTCTAGGACAAAGAGAGCATGACTCAGGTCTTACGGACAGTGGACAAGGCCAATGGCTACTGCTTTGGAGAGCTGGAGGAGAGGAATCTGCAGGCTATGATGTCAGCGGCTGTGGGGGCAGACTTCCAGTTCGACTTGTATCCTTTCTTCACCATTCTAGTGACTCATTCTGACTCATTTGGTTTAAGAACAGACCTGAAGATTTACAGCAGGTGAATGAAAAACTGAATGCTCTATTTTGCTATAATGACAACATTATAGCTAATAGTAACTTAGATCTGACAATATGAATTCTGAATAGTTGTTGTATTTAGGTGTATTTTCTTTAACGTTTGATCCTCCAGAACTCTTGGAGTGCAAGAGAGGTATGTTGAAACCAGTGAAAAGACTGTGGAGGAGGAAATGATGGACCTGTAAATTACAAAACCCAAACAAATGGACAATGAATGAACACAGAGGAAGACTGAAGGGAAGCAGATGATGTCCTTTTCTTCTATTCCAGTTTTTCCACCATGGTCTTCAGAGGAGAACAGGGAAATGCTCAATAAATACCAATCCTTTTTTCTGAAATGAGTAGATTTATCATTGATATTTTTGTTTGACTCCATTAGGTTGTTTAATCAGGGCCCATATTTTCATGGCAACTCTTAGAGGTATTATTCCATCGCCAGCAAACACGATAACTGGTCCATATACTCATTCTGAAACATAAAGTGACGCTAGATCCTTTGGGAATAGACACTGTTTTTTCAACATGTTTACTAAAATTGAATTTAGTTGAAAATAAAAGATTTTTTCATATGTTGACAAGTTATGTCTCACCAACATACATGCATGCATACTTGTATAAAACTAGTTCAGTGGAGAGGATGACTGTTTAGCTAGACAGTATTTGGCCTTTCCTGATGCATATCCTCTTGCCATGTTCATATACATTAGTGAGGAAGATGTCTGGAATAAAGAGCTATAGCGAACATATAGCATTTTGTCCTTGATATGCAGTATATAATGGGACTTGGCAATCAGCAGTGCCTCACACATGCAATTAGTGTGTGTGCATGTGCAGGGGGTTAGACACCTAAGAATACAATCTCACCCCAGTTTGTATTTCTATTCATACTATTAAGCTACTTATTTAGATGAAATAATATAATATTAACAACCCCATGCCAAATCCGCACGCCTGCTGCATCTTCATATTATTGAACAGAGTCTGATAATCTTAAAGGACTGAATACATTTTCACAGTTTACAGAGTAGTGTAAACTGTGAGTGTATCTTGTTCAAGTCCCAAAATGGTTATACAGGTATGAAAAAGGTCTTCAGCATCAAAACCCTCTGGAAATGTATCTGACAAAACAAATGCCACACACAATGTTATTCCAATTATTCCATCATGACTGAACTACAGATTTGCAGAGCTCTACAAGTTTAGCCTACACTCTGTTTACTAAAGGAAGGTTATTTTGCAGCATGTAGGGAAACATGTTTTTGGGCAATGATTTTTTTCCCTATTTGTGCAACTAGTAAAAGGTGTGTAATCCCATAAATCTAATACAATCACGGGCTACTTAGTAATAACAATTTCCTAACTTTGTTGATACAGTAATGTACATATATATAAATATATAGTTGCATATACAGTAATTACCACAAATACATCAGGAAGCATCTCAGGAGAAGTAATGACTCTGGCAAATGAGTCCTCTATGTTGAAGAGTTGAGTCGATCTTCTGTCCAGCAGATGGCACATGTGCCTCCAAATCCTCTTCCAGGATCCATAAAACTCTCTTCCATGTTTTCTTACTAACCAGAGCAGAAAAATTAAGTCAGGCGGGGAGAGGAAGCCACATTAAATCTGTGTTTCTGCACAACTGGCCCTGTGTCTGGTCTCTGGGATGGAAGACCCTCTTTCTTTCTAAGCAACTAAAACTCTTTTTGGAAAACAGATACTCTTTTTCACTGTTGCTCTTTTCTGTCGTGAAACCCAGATGAAAGTTTTTTGTTTTTGTTTTTTTTTTTAATTTAAAAGAAAATCCATATTGGAATCCAACGTAATGAAATTATAAATTGCAACGTCTAGACATCCCTGCATAGACATTTAGCACGAGAGCGCACATACACGGATGCACTTCATAAATGTGCTCTGACGTTTTGTTCGCACTGAATAATGTGTGATTTCATTTTGAGAGCTCTCAGTGAAATAATGATAACCCTGTGTGGTGTAACGTGGCTGTGGAGCTGCGAGAATGTACACAGTCTCTGCCTCCTGCCTGCAATCTCTCTGTGCATTAGGGGGTGTGTCAGGGAGAATGTTAAATTGTGTTCCGATGTTTGTACATGTGATCAAGTATGCCTCCTCACTGCTACTTCCTGCTTTTTTTCCTTTAAGCCCCCTAGAGGTAGGTGTGTGCGTGTGTGTATATGTGAGAGTGAGAGAGAGGGCGGGAGAGACAGTTTCTGTGTGTGTGTGGGGGGGGGGGGGGGGGAGTG
>OOFE01012648.1:18740-47243 GCA_900323365.1 Monocentris japonica | reverse complement strand
TCTCGCCCGCCAACATGCCAGGTGAGCTGATCCATTGTACACTGAAGGAGCAAGACACAGCACTTGAACAAGTGCTACTTGAACCACTTGAAATTTTGTTGATGTTTCAGTATTTTGCTAAAATTCTGGTAGCTGGAACTGTTGATGTTCACAACTTTGTTGTGCTGATCCTCAGAATTACAGGGCAAAAAATCTTTTTAATTGAAATAAAAAAATGGCCCAAAAGGTCACTGTGCCTATGATTATTTGCCAATAACATCCATGGGGAAAATTAGTCAGGACAAACTTCATTAAAAGTAAAAGTTTAGGACTGGTGGGAGGTTGACAGTTGGGGGCTTGTTTGACACAAGAATGGACAGCAGCCATTGAGCTGGACACAGACAGATACACCAGAGTACATGAACCTGCTAAGGGGGCAAAAGTCCCCATATCTTTTTGAGCAAAACAGGATTGAAATGTTTTGACGCAACCCACCGCTTGCAAACACCTCCTTAAACAACGTATGTGCTCCTATGCCCTTGTGTTCTGGTTGATGTGAAAGGAATTTCCCAGGCTATATCTTGCAAAAGCCTAGAGATTGTAAGATGCTGAGCTGGAGACCTTTTCTGTTTTTGTTCACCAACCACAGTGGCCGGCCATTCACAAAATTGTAACTACATTTCTAGAATGGAGTAGGACTTCTAAATATTATAAGAAATATTATAATAATAACCAAAATGTACCAATCTTTGGCTGGTGTTAATTCCCACACCTTTTTTTGAAGCCCATAAACACTTTACCCAGTAATGATAGCAATATTGTACCTTTTCTGAGTTTAAACTAACTTACTTGAACAACATTAATGTTTAGGGACCCAGATGCCCCCCAGGCCGTCAAGTGTGCAGTCGGATGGAAGCCTACACCCCTCTATGAGCCAGTCTCCAATGGCCCAGGACAGAGGTACACCGCCTTCCCACCCTGTCAGCCTCTCGACAGTGTTTGTAGAGTAATCAGTCATGTTAGAGACTGAACCCTGTCCTTCCCTTCTGCCCTGTGCCAGGGTTTATGCAGAGAAACCCTCAGATGCCCCCTTATGGCTCCCCCCAGTCAGCCTCTGCTCTGTCGCCACGCCAGTCCTCAGGGGGACAGATTCATCCTGGGATGGGCCCCTATCAGCAGAACAACTCTATGGGTGGCTATGGGCCTCAGGGAGGACAATATGGCCCCCAAGGTATGTGCTTTTAAGAGGCACCAGAAAAAATTGGTCTCGGCATTGGCACTATTGTGGTTTGACTTTAAGAGAGGTCTATTTTGTGTTGAAATTGAATTATGTGGTACACACACATGTGAGAAGTGATTCATTGAGATTCCTTCCTAGGTATAGAATTCTAAAGACTTGGAACATTGTTTGCATTATGCTCGATTTGTAACGGCTTTCATCTACCTGTGAAGTTATCTAGTGCACACTTTCTATAAGCCAAGCCTATGGAATATCTCTTTGCCTCACAGGAATACCATGCTATTGTTGGTCCCTCCCTCTGACTCTAGTGCAGCTATTTTTAGCTGTGAAGCAGAGAGTCAGCTGACATAGCAGAGCCTCCTGTCAGTAGAGCTGAGACTGTGACTGAGGCTTGGGGCTCAGGGTACATAGCTTTTACTGCTAGCTCACTGTAGGGAAAAAGTCAACCTCACAGTTCCCCAAGATAGGGCTCTCGGTCTGAGTTACACACTGTTTGCAGTCATAATAATAGTTGTCACACTGAACAGTTATTGTGCCAAATGTAATGTTACAGCTCAGCGATTTATTTATTTCTGACATCCTCAGGTTACCCCCGGCAACCTGGCTATGGCAACATGCCCAATGCCAACTACCCTGGGGCTGGCATGGGCCCAATGAACCCCATGGCAGGTCAGGGCGGGGGGCCACCGTATGCAGGTATGCCTCCTGGTAGGATGCCTCCCGGCCAGATGGGAACACGCCCCTATGGCCCCAACATGGGCCCCAACATGGGCCCCAACATAGGCCCCAACATGGTCCCCAACATGCCTCCTAACATGGGCAACATGCCACCCCAGGTGGGCTCAGGGATGTGTCCTCCTCCGGGCATGAACAGAAAGGCCCAGGAAGCTGCAGCTATGCAGCATGCTGCCACCAACTCCATGCACAACAGGTAGGTTTATGATATACTCAAGTCAGGACATGGCTGTTCTTTACCTTTACTCGCCTCAAACAACACTTTGGAATGGCTTATCACCTCTACTTCAGTATGAGATAACTGCACTGCACTTAACATTTGTGTGAATATACAAAATTCACTATTCAGTGTGAAGGCAACTAGAAAGGAGGAAAGACAGAACAAGTGGTAGCAGACAGACAGATATACACAGGGACAGACAGTCTGACAAGTGAGACAGAAACTCCCTCCAGTCCATACTCAGGCTTATGTTGTTTCACACTTCACATGGTTCATTCCCACAGCTGTAAAAGAACACGTTTTTACACATAATCACACATTGTAGAGGCAAACATTATGTTCCAGTGTTCTCATTTTTATTGCTGTAGTGTATAAATGTCTTCGTGAACACCATGAGATGTGTGTAGTTGGGCTCCCTATGATCAAATGCTTGTATTTTCTCCCCCAACATCAGGATGCCCGGTTACCCCAACATGTCTCCAGGCATGATGGGCTCCGGGCCTCCTTATGGCCCTCCCATGAACAACATGCCCGGCATGATGAATACCCAAGGTGGCTCGCCTTATCCCATGGGGCCAAACATGGCCAATAACTCCAGTGGTAAGTTGCACTGAAACGACAGCAGCTAGTTTCTTTTAATGTGTCAAGTCCATAGCTATCAAACAACTCTACTCTTGTGTGTCTAGGTATGGCCCCCAGTCCAGAGATGAACAATAAGATGAATAACAAAGTAGATGGGAGCGTAACACCCAAACCAGAACCCAAATCTAAGGTAACCTCTTGATAATATTTTTGAAATCTTAACACTGTTCCCAAAAAATTGTGTAAGCTGTAAAATTTCCACTGTGTTTCAAAGCTTGGTTCTCATTTCTCTGACATGAAACAGAAGTCCAATTCTTCCACAACGACCAATGAAAAGATAACACGTCTGTACGAACTGGGACCGGAGCCTGACAGGAAGATGTGGGTGGACCGCTATTTGGCCTTCATCGAAGAGAAAGCCATGGGCATGAACAACTTGCCCGCTGTAGGACGCAAACCCCTCGACCTCTTCCGACTGTATATGTCAGTCAAAGAGATCGGAGGCATGGCACAGGTGAATATAGCGTTTTTTCCCCAAACACTTTGCAAAATATAATTTATTGGTTTGCTTGCACCCTCTTATATAACTGTAGTCTAATGATGCATCTATGTCTGTGTGTCTCAGGTGAGCAAGAACAAGAAATGGCGTGAGCTGGCCACCGCCCTGAATGTTGGTACATCCAGCAGTGCTGCCAGCTCTTTGAAGAAACAGTACATCCAGTGTCTGTACGCCTTCGAGTGCAAGATAGAGCGTGGAGAGGACCCTCCTCCTGAGATTTTCACGGACAACAAAAAGAACCAGGCTGCTAAGGTTCAGCCACCCTCTCCAGGTATTCAGTATTTTCAAATGTACACATTTATTTCCATGCACTTCCGAGTCAGTAAAATGTATGAACAAGATTGTGTTCTAATCCTAACTGAATAAATCTGTCACTAAAGTCATGTACTGTGTCTGTCTGCCCCTCTCTTATTTCAAACTGAAGCGTCCCTCTGCTCCACAGCTGGGTCAGGCTCTCTGCAGGGCCCTCAGACACCCCAGTCCACCAGCAGCTCCATGGCTGAGGGGGGAGACCTAAAACCTCCCACCCCAGCCTCTACCCCTCACACCCAGATGCCCCCCATGCCACCTGGGGCCAGGTGAGTCTCTTTCAATGCCTCTGCAAGATTTTACCATTACATGTAATAATTTTATTCTTGCTTTGAAAAGACAAAAACAAATTTCTACCTCTTTCTGTCAATCCCTCTCCCTTTTCTATCTCTCTCCTGATTATTTTGTCATTCCCCCTCCTTCCCATCTTTGCTTCTCTCCTAGGAGCAGTGTTAACCTGCAGGATCCCTTCTCTGAAGGTAGTGACCCTGCATTCCCCCGAAGGAACATTACTCCCAACTCCGCCTATCAGTCTGGCATGAGCACCCCAGAGATGCAGGGCCGCATGGGCCCCTACGAACCCAACAAGGACCCCTTTGGTGCCATGCGAAAAGGTGGGCACAGTGCATGGACACTAGCTGAATGGTTCACGTTACCCTGGAAACTAATACTAGGGCTAATACTGTTGGTCATGTATTTACTCCAGTGAATCATTTCATAAATGGGCTGTATTTCTGAATATGTTGTTCCAGTCGGGGAACAGTTCCTGCCTTCTAACCAGGGTCCTAACAGTGGGGTGGGTGAACAGCCGCAACAGCAACCACAGCAGCAGCAGCAACAACAGCAACAGCAGCAGCCATTCAACAGAGGGCCACCTGGGGCCATGGGCACTATGCCTATTGGCCCCAGACCGCAGTATCCTTATGGACCAGGCTATGACAGGAGGTAAGAATGAGGGAGAGGTGGGAAGATGGTATGTTCAAGGTCAAGGACACTGCTGATTGTAACCAGTAGTGATAAAATGGCCAGAGTGGTAAATGTACAGGAGTCAGACAAACCTCAGGGTTCATATGCAGTTCTGGAAAAGTATGTACCATTAATTTGATAGTTAACGGGTCTTGAAAAGTTTTAAAATTTGTAATTTCAGATTTTGTGATGTTTGTTCTTGTGAAAAATGGACCAAATAAAATCTTCCAATCTAGAAATTAAGTTCTAAAAATTAGAAAATTGAAGATGTGTGGAAACATGTTGGGAGTTGTTGAGTCCTAGAGTAATAAAATCAGATCTCTGATCCTTTGAGTGATGTTCCACTCCAGTACATTCTTTTGAAAAGGAAGTTATTCATGAAATACAATTCTATTTAATCATTTGTTTATATATTTTATTTATTTGCAGTGTTTCTCACTTATATGGTCACATTTTAAGTTCTGTGTGATCCTGAAAACGATTCCGGACACAAACTGAGAGAGAACTGACACGGGAAAAGAAATGCTTAATGACAGAGCAGTAGAATAGGAAGTGTTGCAAAACTTGCATTTAAATCCAAGTTGATGTAGTAGAGCAAGGCTGTTTTGCCTGACTTATGCACCTGCTTTGCCCAATGACTAGGGGGTGTTTTCGTACAAATCTTACTGTGCACGTAGTACAAGACATGGGTTAATCCTAAAAAATAATTGCATCGGAAATAACAGATTTAACTCTAGTCTACATTTTAAAACCTGAGACAATGTGGATTCATTCATTTAAGCACTCTGATACTTAGCGATATATACTTGTAAGTCTCTTTGAACCACATCAGATTGCACTATTAATGAGCAGGCTGGCTATTACACCAGTGAACCTGAATTGGAGGAAAGTACGTGGTACAATCAAGTATATCAACAACAAAGTACCACATCACACCAAAACAAGTCTTTACAGTTCTAATGGGAAAGTGAGATTTCTTCTTGGCCAATTGAATTCTTGCACAAGAAGCACTGCTTGTTTGCCATGTTAACTTTGTCTAATTGCTATCAATTATTGCTCTGTTTGTCTTAATGAGTGCTTGTAATGACAAGCTGAAGAAAATCATTATTTTTAATGTATTCCTCAGTGCAGTAAATGGGAAGTTTTTGTCTATAGGACAAAATGGAAGACAAAGCCCTTAATCAAGTAGTTGGTGTCACTATTTTACAAGCAAACTCAAAATTTACAGTCGAATTACAGTAGATTAGGCCCTCCAAATAATGGTCTGTTATTTGCTCAAGGGTCTGGCAGCATACACAAAGTTAACAAGAGCAAACATGAACTGAATTCTTGGCTCGTGGCTGGTGTTGTTTTCCCACCAGGGTATTCTTATAGGAGGTTTAGTCTCAACGTCCTATTGCTTAGTTTGATGCATAATTTGTATAGTATTGTCTGTATGCAGCAAAATGTGAAACAAACATGCCCTGTTTATCGTTCTAGTATCCCTAGATCGGAGCAAGGAATGGGCCCAGAGGGCAACATGGGATCCGGTGCTCCGCAGCCAAACCCTATGATACCTGCCAACGCCGACGCGGGGATGTATTCTCCAAACCGCTTCCCACCACAGCAGCCACGGTCAGTTCACATCGCATCGCCAAGCTTTATAGGTTTAAAGCCCTTGCCACTGGAAACCGATTATATTACTTTGATAAAAGGGATATTGTTTTGTGTGGTTCTTGACATGTTCAGGGTTCCTACGCAAGTCTGGAAAGTGTTGAAAGGTCTGGAGCATGAATTTGATTCCCAGGTCTTGAAAGGTTTTAGAATTGCCCCCCAAGTCTGGAAAAGTATGGGGCGGAAGTTTTGTTCAGTTCAGATACACATACAGATGTGGACAAATTTGTTGGTAGCCTTCCACGAAAAAAGAAGAACCCACAATTTTCTCTGAAGTAACTTGAAACTGACACAAGTAATTGGTGTCCATCATTGTTTATTCCGTATTTAATAGAAATCAGATTTAGATTTTTGATTCAACAGAATATTTTAAATAGTAAAACAAATGAAAATGGCATGGACAAAAATTATGGGACCCTTAACCCTTTAATGGGCCACCAAGAAAAAAGAAATGTTTTAGTTTTATGAGCCTCTACCAAACGGTTGAGATGTCTATTAATGGTAAAAGTGCATTTTTAACAATCTGCATTGATTTTTTTTATTTATTTATTTTTTTTATATCTATTAAACTGAAATAAGAAGACATTCTTTCACATATATCTCATTTGATGAACATGAGCAATGTATAAAACCATAAACATATTTCCAAAAAATGAATGAATTATAATAGAAAGTCAATCAAAATAAACAAAGTACCAAAAAATTAACGAAAACTCAAATTAAATGCAACATCTCTGTAGAACGATGTCAAACTTGCTCATCTGTGTGGTGGTGCATTAGCACAACAGTTTTTTGAGCATTAGAGCCACTTCATTTGTGGTGATATGCAACAAAGCATTGCTGGTTTCCATTCAAACACAAGAAAACCAAGAATTTCCCACACTTGCACCTGGACACGCTCTTAGGACAGAGGTTGCAATGGTGAAAAACTACTGCAGGACAAGGGGCACTTGAGGACTGGGTTGGGCACCACTGCTCTACTGGTATAATGATTTGAGCAAATCTATAATGCAGTAACATTGGATTTATCATATTGACAACAGTGCGTAATCAGAAACCTATATATTTCATAGCTATACTACCTTTTACCATCAATAGACATTTCAACCGATCGGTTGAGCATGTTTTTAAATGCTCATGTTTTTAAATGCACTTTTTTAGGGGTATAAAGTTGTCATTCTGTTCAGTAAGCTCTCATTAACAATATTATCTTGAAAACATATGCTTACCTTTTGAAAATCACTCAAATGTTTCCACTTATCACAAGTGATTTTTTTTTTTTTGCTGCTAACTTTCTGAAAGGATGAGACTTGAAAAGGATTGGCCATAAAAAACACAGCGCCTTCTAGTGGGGTTTTTTGTGCATTACGTACTTCAGCCGAGTGGTAGAAATGGCTCAATCAGGTTAAATGGCTCAATCAGGTTGAGTTAAGTACAACAAATTCTTCAACAAGATATTGTGAGTCAAAATGTGCTCTACCAAATGGTTGCGCAGCCCATTAAAGGGTTAACCTAATATTTTGTTGCACAACCTTTAGAGGCAATCACTGCAATCAAGCGATTTCTGTAGCTCTCAATGAGACTTGTGCACCTGTCAACAGGTAGTTTGGCCCACTCTTCCTGAGCAAACTGCTCCAGCTGTCTCAGGTTTGAAGGGTGCCTTCTCCAGCCTGCATGTTTCAGCTCTTTCCATAGACGTTTGATAGGATTCAGATCAGGGCTCATTGAAGGCCACTTCAGAATAGTCCAATGTTTTGTTCTTATCCATTCTTGGGTGCTTTTAGCTGTGTGTTTTGGGTCATTATCCTGTTGGAGGACCCATGACCTGCAACTGAGACAGAGCTTTCTAACACTGGGCAGTACGTTTCGCTCCAAAATGCCTTGATAGTCTTGAGATTCAAGGCACCCCGTGCCAGACGCAGCAAAGCGGCCCCAAAATATAACCGAGCCTCCTCCATGTTTCACAGTAGGTATAGTGTTCTTTTTCTTTGAAAGCTTTATTTTTTCGTCTGTGAACATAGAGCTGATGTGACTTTCCAAAAAGCTCCAGTTTTGACTCATCTGTCCAAAGGACATTCTCCGAGCATTGGCTTGTCGATATGCATTTTAGCAAATTCCAGTCTGGCTTTTTTTTTTTTTTTTTTCTTTCAAAAGAGGAGTCCTCCTGGGTCTTCTTCCATGGAGCCTACTGTCGCTCAAAAAGCGACGGATGGTGCGATCAGACACTGATGTACCTTGACCTTGGAGTTCAGCTTGTACCTCTTTGGAAGTTGTCCTTGGCTCTTTTTCTACCATTCGTACAATTCTTCTGTTCAATCATATGTATCTGTACATATGATCCACTGCCACTTCACATATTGTGATATTTGTTGTGAAGGATAATCTTCAGTTAAAGAGTGATTTGGTCACTATCAGCATATATCATTGAATACTCACCAAAATCTTTAAATCCAAATGGAAAATGTGAATTATTGAAAATTAGAATTTTGTTACGTTCCTTTGATTTGAAATAATTATCCCCAAATTTCCTCAGTCTTCGGCTTTGGGTGGTGTTACGTAGACGTGGTGGTGTAAGCACATCCTTGGATCCAATCAGTTGGAGTTGCATTGATTGAAACTATATTCCTTTCAATTTGAATTGGTTGAGTCCCAGCCACTCAAATCATGTGTGCATCATTGGAAAGTGAGGGCTTGTAGTATTTACCAACTAGTATCAGTGTCCAGTATTTGCATTCAGTAATTTGGCCATACATTTAAAATAAAAACATTAAGCATTTTTATGTAATGGAGACATTTCTAGATGGAGTCTTAGTATACTTGAGCTAAAATGCATATGAACACGTTTTCCACTGGCTCTTTTGTGGGCGGAGCTTTTTAGGTCTGAAATTCATCACAATAGGATGTAAGCTTATTCATATGTAACATTGGACCTTAAGTTAATTGACGAATAAAGTAGGCAGTGATGCAAAATATGTTGATGGTCAAGCTGACAGGAGATGATGTTTGCAGGCTTGATTCCTATGGTAATCAGTATCCTGGCCAGGGAACGCCCCCTACTGGCTCCTACCCAAATCAGCAGCCTGGAATGTACCCACAGCAACAACAGGTAAAGAATCCCTCCACACTACACTCAGTCTTACAGGATCCCCAATGCACTGGGATCAAACAGTGTCAGTTTCATTTTTCAGTGTTAAAGTATAGATTTTTCCCTCACGTGATGGAAAAACCTATCGTTTTAGATTCAGTTTTTTATACCTAGTATTTTGTACCTATGTATTTACAACATTTGAATCTGGCTGAAGTGATTGCCTGACTCCAAACCTTTTTTATGTGTAGAGTTACAAGCGTCCTGTGGAAGGGGGTTACCCTCCAGCAAAGCGTCATGAGGCAGAGTACAGCGGGCCCTTCCCTGGTGGACAACCACCACCGCAGCAGCCACAACAGCAAGGAGGTGCATCTGCACCCTCTTCAGGACAGCAGGAGTCGTACAATCAGTACAGTGGCACTGGGCCCTACCCTGGCTCTGATCGCCGTCCACCTGGCCCAGGCAATCAGTTCCCCTTCCCCTTTGGCAGGGAGCGGATGCAGGGCACGACAGGGCCCAACGTTCAGCCCAGCATGCCCCCTCAGATGATGCAGTCAGGCCCTGAGGGTCCTCAGGGAGGCATGTGGCAGGGACGGGGAGACATGAACTATCAGAACTACCCCAACCGGCAGGGTGGCCCCGGGGGCCCAGCCCAGGGACCCAATTACCCCGGCATGAACCGCTCCGAGGAGATGATGTCATCAGAACAGCGCATGAACCACGACGGCCAATGGGGAGGTCAGATGGGCCCACGGCAGCCCCCCTATGGTCCGGGAGGGCCAGGCCAGCCCATGTCCCGTTCCGTACAGTCAACCTACCAGTCCCCCCAGGGCGTGCAGAACCACATTCCACAGGTGTCCAGTCCAGCCTCCATGCCCCGCCCCATGGAGAGTCGGACGTCACCTAGTAAATCTCCCTACATGCACGGAGGAATGAAGATGCAGAAGGCTGGCCCTCCAGTGCCTGCATCTCACATAGTGCCCCCTTCGGTGCAATCGCCTCTGATACGGCGAGACATGCCTTTTCCCCCGGGCTCCATAGAGGCTTCCCATCCTATCCTGAAACCACGTCGGCGACTCACCATGAAAGACATTGGTATGACTATTTTATAGCGTTTTTGTTGAGAAATTTCTGGTATTTGTCAGTTTCATTTGTCAGCAGTCCTGAAGTGTTTCTCAGTACATTTATCTTGTCCACAGTTCTAAGTTTTTGCTTAGGGAGTTCTCAATGCATATTCAGTGTTTGTGATTTTGTTTTGCACCACCCAGGAACCCCAGAGGCCTGGAGAGTCATGATGTCATTAAAGTCTGGTCTGTTGGCTGAGAGTACATGGGCCTTAGATACCATCAACATCCTCCTGTATGATGACAGCAGTATTTCCACCTTCAGTCTCAACACGGTGAGTCAATGAGAAATGTAGCCAAGAAAGTTTATAACACTAACCTATGTATACTAACATGTAATATTTTCACTGTTTCTGTTGTTCCTTCTTCAGTTGCCTGGCCTACTAGAGTTGGTGGTTGAGTATTTCAGACGCTGCCTCATTGAAATCTTTGGCATTCTGCGGGAGTATGAGGTTGGAGACCCCGGCCAGAGGACACTACTTGATCCTGATGCCCTGAACCGAGACTGGGACAGCACAGAAGAAGAGGAACCACGGGTTGAGGACATGGAGCAGGAGGAGGACTATGAGGAAGAGGAGGAAGGGGCAACAGAGGGGCTGGCTCATGTGAAGGAGGAGAAGGAGCAGGAGCAGTGCTCTGAGTCTCAGGGTCAAGATGAGAGGCCAGAGGATGAGGAGAGAAAGGGGAAGGGTTCTCCATCTGAGCAGCCAAGCTCATCCCAGTCCTCATCTCCCCATGAGAGACCCAAACAGGCCAGCAAGTTTGACAAGCTTCCTCTCAAGGTGGTACGAAAGAAAGACCCGTTTGCGGCTGGCCGCTCCAGCAATCATGGCAAAGTGCAGGAGTTTGATAGCGGGCTACTCCACTGGAGTGCTGGAGGGGGAGATTCAACAGAACACATCCAGACCCACTTTGAACCACGCCATGACTTCCTGGAACCACGAGAACGAATACCAGTCCCCTCGATTATCATGAAGAGAAAAATCCCATATGAAGACATAGAGGAAAGTTATTTGCCAACAGAGGAAGAGAAAAGGAAGCATCAGGATGAAGAAGACGGGCCAAAAATGACATCTTCCCCAGAACAAGCACCAGTGTCAGAAAAGGCCAGCTCCTCACTCAGTGGCGAGGAGAAGAAAACGGATGCTGAGATAAATACATCTGAGAAAGAGGGGGCTAAAAGTCTCCTGGAGAATAACAGTCCCAACCCCTTCTTGGGCAGTGGTTTAATCCAGCAGGTCCAAGGTGTTACCATCCTGGAGGATGAGCCTCACAGTAAAGATGAGGGGCCACTCGTCACACTGGCTAACTGGCAGGATTCTCTAGCTCGCCGCTGCATTTGTATCTCCAATATTGTCCGCAGCCTCTCCTTTGTCCCAGGCAATGACCACGAGATGTCCAAACATCCAGGGTTGCTTCTGCTATTGGGACGCCTGATCCTGGTCCATCACAGGCACCCCGAGCGCAAACAGGCCCCTCTCACCTACGAGAAAGAAGAGGAGACTGACGAGGGAATGGGCCAGAGGGATGAGTGGTGGTGGGACTGCTTGGAGCTCCTAAGGGAGAACACACTGGTCACTTTGGCTAACATCTCAGGCCAACTGGACCTCTCCATCTACCCCGAGAGCATCTGCCTGCCTCTGCTGGATGGCCTTCTCCACTGGGCTGTCTGCCCCTCAGCTGAGGCCCAGGACCCCTTCCCCACCCTGGGTCCCCACAGTGCTTTGTCACCTCAGAGACTAGTCCTGGAGACCCTAAGCAAGCTAAGCATCCAAGACAACAACGTGGACCTCATTTTAGCCACCCCACCGTTCAGCCGGTTGGAGAAGCTGTACGGGACTCTGGTGCGGCTGATTGGAGACAGGAAGATTGCAGTCTGTAGGGAGATGGCAGTGGTCCTATTGGCCAACCTGGCCCAGGGTGATAGCATGGCAGCTCGTGCTATTGCTGTACAGAAGGGCAGTGTAGGCAACTTGCTAGGCTTCTTGGAGGATAGCCTGGCAGCCACACAGCTCCAGCAGAGTCAGAGCTCTCTGTTACACCTACAGGGGATGCACTTCGAGCCCACAAGCCCGGACATGATGCGGCGAGCGGCCCGGGCTCTGCACGCCTTAGCCAAGGTGGAGGAGAACCACTCAGAGTTCACACTATATGAGTCTCGACTCCTCGACCTCTCAGTGTCTCCCCTAATGAACTCGCTGGTGTCTCATGTCATCTGTGATGTACTCTTTCTGATTGGCCAGTCATGACAGCTGTAGGGAGCCATGGCTCCACCTTTTCAGGGTTTTATCCCTGTCCCCTCTTCCCTGGTAACCTGGCTTGTGTGTGTAAAGGGGCAAGGAAAGCTCAAGTGACTGTTTTAATTTATGCAAACCCTTCAGATTCCATTCTCTGAGCCCTCCCCAGGCCGTCCTCGCTCAAGGAGGGTTATCGCAGAGCTGCGGTGGATTACAAACCAGAGAGATAACCACAAAGTGACACTACTTGCAACGTGAATGCCAACTAGATGACACAGAGCACCAAGGTTGGGAGAGTGTCCTGTTCTTGGGGGAAAGTACTTTTTAATAAAGATAAATAAATGAATAAATAAATAGCTGAAAAACAAAAACTGTAACCAAAGTTGCTGTCTCGTTTACAGTGAGTTTGGGAGACAAAGTGTGCCCTAGCGCTCCCCTTGAGGGCACAATGAGTCTGTAACTGGTTGTTGTTCTGAGGTGAAGCAGACTGACAAGTGGCCTACTGGTTATAGTTGCTGTTATTGGATTCTCACCAGTCAGCCCGACAGTAGACAAAATGCTGTCAATAGACACCTTCACCGGGGAGGCCTGTGCAGTGTGCAGTAGATTGTAGGACATTTTCTGTACCGTACTGCTCTTGAGTGTAAGCATTCTGTAACACACGTTTCACACACAGAGAAGCTGACAGTGCAGCTCTTCTAGAGTTCTGAGGTCATTTTAGTTTGATGTTAAAGAGAAAATGGCTTTCTTCCCCAAAGTATCGAGAACCGACAACACCCTTACCTCCTCTCTTTATCCCTTGATTGTATGAATACCCTTATCAAAAAAAATCACCTCTTAGGACTGGTTTTCAACTTCAAATACAGCTTTGCTGTGGTGTATATATGATGTTGTACATTACACTTCCTTTCTCTGTGTCTGTCTCTGTCTGTGTCACTATTCTCACACTTATTACTGGTGAGGGATGGAGGCTGACATGTGAGTTTGGTCCCTGACTTCCAGTCCCCGCTGATAGACCCTCTCCTCTGGTCTTTCCACAGCTCCGTAGTACGGCAGACACGGCTCAAACCTGTTATCTCCTGGTACAACAAAATAAACTCTAGATGAAGTACACATTTGACAATTTTTCTCCAGTAATATGGATTCTGCATATTTGTATTTCAGACTATGTAGCTAAGACATGTAAATTCCTCCCTTTCCCTTTTTTGGCTCAATGAATATCATTTATTCAGTATGAAATCTTTATACTATATGTTCCACGTGGTAAGAATAAATGTACATTAAATCTTCGTAAGCTGTTTGATGGTTTTGTTCCTCTGGACTTCTCATGGCTCATGGAATGCAGATGTGTATTCCATGAGCATAAACCAGACAAATTTTGCTGAAAATAAGTTTCAACAAAGGTCAGTTCAACAGAATGCCCTTATATACACACTATCACCCCAGTGCTCAGGAAACTTGTACTCTTACTCAATGGACTTATCAATTGTTAAAATGGAACCAAGTTTTATTCCATTCAAAGCCCTATTTCAGTTTTTATGTGCCCGTAAGACAAGATGAACCACAACCATAATTATGATTGTATTGATGGATGACTTTTCTGACTCCTGTCCTCATAAAATTGACATTCTGTAAAGGGTTATAGCATTTGCAAACTGCGCGAAGACTAATTGAAGCTGTCTGCCACGGCCATCACTATGGTGAGTTGTTTCCTTGACTTAAGGGCATGCTTTTTTACCTTTACTTCAGTACGTTTCTAATCAAACACTCCACTTTTTACTCCACATGCGTGAAACATGTCACAAACTGCATATATAGCACATGATCAGATCATAAATTCACTTCAAATCTGAGTTAATCGAAGTTATAACAGCCAGAACTGGGCCACCAGCCCATTTACCTTAAGAAATTAATCCAAGATGGAATACTCCCCTATAATACTAAAGCCCATAGGCTACTTGATACATTTTTATATGTAATAGCATATACTCAATTTTATCACCATAGTACTAAATACTATAAAACTAGCCTAAAGGGGTGTTTTCCCTTTTGCTTGAGTAAAGTCATACTTCCACTGCTGGAAAAACTCAGCCCTTAATTGCGAATGGAGCTCAGCCTGATGGTGTCCAACTGTGTTCATCCATTACTTGAACAGAAGCAAATGTGTTCAGAGCAGATGCGGTTGGATAAACTTAAAGTGAATATTAAGACAAACTGACAATTAAATGTAACGCCATATTTTGCTACAATGTGTACTATTTTTGAGAAATGAAGTGCGCACGCATAGCATGGAGGAAAAAGGGGCTTGGTAATTGTGTTAACGGGCTTACGCTAGAACCTTTATTTTGAAATGCTTATTTTTATTACACCGGAAGTAGAAAGTGACAATCGAACTGAGACTGCTGCGGGAACAGGGTGTGAGGAGAAAGATTCCCCCTGAGCGAAAACAAACGATGCTTGAAGATGGACAGCTACCTAATAATATGAATGTTTACCCACCTATATTTTGTCAAATGAAAGTAGACGTGCTTTGACGCAACCTTAATTTGCCGAATAGTCGTTTCCAGCTATATTGATTGAAAAGATGATGGACCTTCAACGATTTCCTTGTAGCCTATGCCTGTGAACCAGCGACAATGTATAGGCCTATTGAAACCAACGTTTTATTGACAAGATTTTGTCCGTCAAGTCAATGACGATGGATGTCGGAGCAGTTCTGCAGTTCGCCACCCTTACCAGGGGCCTGTCATTATTGTTGCAGGTCAGTTTTTGGCAAGTGTGGTAAATCTCAAATTCTGGTAGCCTAGCTTAACCAGCGCATGACAAGTTAACCTAGATTTTCCTAGACCTTTGAATCACCTTGGCAGTTGTATGTTAGTGCATGGTAACAGTGCACAAAGAAATACATTTTGGGCAAATGGATTGATCATGCAGTGACCGTGAATACTATATTTTACCTCATAGCAATAACCTGTATGTGATTGCAGGACTCGTTCCATATTATAACTGTTATCTCCTTTCAGGCCCTCTTGAATGCTGCCATCCCTGACCATGAAGCCGATGCATTCAGCCCCCCAAGGACAGAGGAGCCTCTATACTTGGACTCTGCAGTTGAGTCGTTGTTGGGTGGCCTCTCTCATTGGGATGCTGAGCACTTCCTCTTCATTGCTGAGAGAGGGTACCTGTATGAGCACAACTTTGCTTTCTTTCCCCTTCTCCCTGTCATTCTCCGAGGCCTGGTGGAGACACTGTTGTGGCCCCTCAGCAGCTGGCTGACAGTGCGGGGACGCTTGCTGCTGGCTGTTGCTCTTGGGAATAGTGCCCTCTTCCTGCTGAGTGCGGTAGCCTTGTATGCACTAAGCAGAGTAGTTCTGCAGGACAGACGCCTTGCTCTGCTCTCCAGCCTGCTCTACTGCCTCACACCTGCTAATGTTTTCATGACTGCTGGATACTCAGAGAGCCTGTTTGCTGCACTCACTTTTGGTGGTCTGTTTCTCCTGGAGAAAGGGTTCACCTTCAGAGCCTGCTTCGCCCTTGGCATAGCCACTGCAGCACGATCCAATGGACTTGTGAATATAGGATTCCTACTATATCTTCCATCACTACATGCCCTTTCCCAGATTCGTATATATCGTACGACTACGAAAGGTCACAGTAAAGTCTTCCACTATACTTGGGTCATTATTCGTCTCCTGTTAACCTCTCTATTAGGAACTGCAATTATTGCCCTTCCCTTCTGTGCTTTCCAGTACTATGGGTATAGGACGTTTTGCACACCGTCTGTCTCCTTGGAGCGGATCCCCCCCGCTCTTCTGTTGCTGGCTGAAAGGAAGGGCTACAGGCTTCCAGATGAAAATGGTCCCCCACCCCTTTGGTGCATGAGACCCCTCCCCCTGCTTTACTCTCATATCCAGGATGTGTATTGGGATGTGGGCTTCCTCCGCTACTTTCAGTTGAAGCAGATTCCTAACTTCCTTCTGGCTCTCCCTATGGCTACCCTTGGGATAACGGCAGTTTACGCGTACTATCAAGCTAACCCAGACCTGTGTCTGAGACTAGGGCTTTGGGAGACAGGGGCAAACAAATGGCTAGACAAACCCACACCTGGATTTTACAACCCCAGAGTGTTTGTGTATATTGTACATTCTACAGCACTCCTGGCATTTGGAACATTATGCATGCATGTGCAGGTAAGGAAGTCATATGGTCTATTCCACCGTCTAAAATGTCAGGTTATAATCAGCAAATAAATATATGTGAGGAACAACTATCGATTTCAACTCATTGCCTTTTTCTCTATATCCAGGTTCTGACCAGATTCATGGCCTCATCTTCTCCTGTACCGTTCTGGATCAGTGCTCATCTGCTCTTACTCAATGAGCCCCTCCTTCATCGCAGGAAAACATCGACACCCAATGTACAGCTACAGGCACATATCTCCTCTAGAAATGGATGCAAGCACACACCCCATAACCCCATTACATCACTGCTGCCACACTGGAGGACCTGCTCCCCCACCACGCAGTGCATCTTGGGATACTTCATCTCCTACTGGGTGCTGGGACTAGCACTGCATTGCAACTTCTTGCCATGGACTTGACTTGCTACATCCTTCTGAGCTCTAAATTCAGTACTTTCATATAGGGCTGGGCGATATACAATATTTGAAAATTGTACCAGCAATCAATGAATCCACACAAAGGTGTGTTTTACAATGCATACATCAGCAGTATTTATATAAAGTAAATATCATTTTCTAATCCAGTAATTATAAAAATGGCATATTGCAAGACTTTGTGATGGAAATTGGACACACTAATACACTGATCTGAATGAAAGCTGCACAACAATTTTATAAAAAAAAAAGCCAAAAAAAAAAAAACCCCAAAAAACAGTTACAACATTATGTAATTTGTATTGAAAACACAAAATACTGTCATATTGTTATACCATCTGAAATAAGAAAAATAATATCATTTTTCTGGCTATATCGCCCAGTCCTAGTCTCTTACATTCACAAAATACAAACAGGCCAGTTATGTACATTTTACTGACATGATTAATATTTATTGTATCTTCAATTTAAATGCTGATTTATTGATGCAATAGTCAAAGCATTTGATTTGCACATCTTAGCCAAACATGTTTGCAGTTGTTTGAGAACCAACTCAAATGTACATGATTTCTGAAATTTGAGGGATTAATACTGTGCGGTTCTAGAGGAAGAGCTTTGGTTGTATTATAAAATACTTTTGATTAAGAAAACTTGGGTTCTTGCTGCAACATTCAAAAGATTTTATTCAAGAATGCACTGCTTGGTTGGAAGAATGAATGTAAATTACAGTGTGGGATTTTCTGATGTGAATGAATAAAAATTATATATGGGGATTCTGTTGGTTTACCAGGTTCCTTAATCTCGCTTTTTATTTTACTTTCCCTAGTAAAATAATAAAGGAAATTGTAACTTCTCAAATAATTAACCTTAGACTGTTATTTTGTAGTACCAAACCTTTCTTCCCAAAGTTGCTCTGGAGTTACGATTAAACCAAATTTAATAATTCAACAAGATTTAGTCCTGAGGTTGCTCTTATTCATAAAACGGTAATAGTGGACCAATCTTTCACTCTCAGTATTTATCTGGCAGTATCCAATTGGCTATTTGATTTATAACTTATTTTAAACAATGATTATCTGCTGAAAGAATGAGCTGTTTGTGGGAGCAACATAGGAAACAGCTGTTGGCTGAGGATGAAGTAAACTGTTATGGTGCTGGCTAATAACTCTGCAAACATCTCACTCTCTTTTAGTGGGGGAGGGACACCTGAAGGTACCTTTTCGATGGATCTGACTGAAATGAAAATCCCAAAGACACATTCTGGTTGCTTATACTAAAAAGGAAAGGATAGAATAGAGTTTGATTAAACAGCACACTATGTTTGAATGATTATTTCATACTTGTGAACAACAATGCACAGCAGCATGGGGTAGCATAGGCATTCCTCTTCTTTAAAGGTTTAATAGGTCAGAGTGTCTGTCAAAGAAGTGGACAAAACTTCCACTCCATTTTAGTATTCTAATTGGCTCATATCAAGTCACATAGCTATTTGTAATTTCCATTGTGAACAGGAAAAACAGTGGTGTCGATAATTGTAAATGTTTTGCTTGTTTACATTGAAATGTTAATTCATTTTTTGTATAGGCTTCTTGCGTATCGGATATTAATAGATGTGGAAAAACAGAATTTGGGGCTGCCAATGCCAATCAAAGCAGATTATCATTACATTACATTACATTACATTACAGGCATTTAGCAGACGCTTTTATCCAAAGCGACTTACAGTAAGTGCATTCAACATAGGTAGGCAAAAAACTACTAGTCACTACTAGTCAAGAGGCGCTGCTTGCAACTGATCTACAAATCATTTCATTGCTCAACAGGACAGTCTGCGCGGTTAGAAGTCTGCGGTCGTGATGACTCCTGGGTGCCTACGTCATCATCCACACCGTGACGTCCGTTGGTTCGTAAAAGAAAAAAAGGAAATGTTAATTGCCAGAGCCAGCAAGCAGCCAGTGCGTTTGTGTTTTATTTATTGTTTTTATAAAAGAGCGAGTTAGTTGACTGAAGGTTAATGTTTATGTATGGTTTCAGTTTAGCTGCCAAAGATGGTAGTTAACGTTAATCCAACTCGGGGACTGTTTCGGCTCGTGAAACTGGACGACGAAGAATACCATTGCTGGTTCGCTAGCTAACGTTAGCTGTCATGATGATTATGGAAAACTGAAAGCTACGCTAACTAACGTTAGCCATTAAAACTATTGTCTCTTAAGTTATATAATGAACGAGTCTTGAAGTAGTGTCCTGTCGAAAACGTGGAGAAAAGACATTTGTGTGTGTGCCTTTAGTTACCTCTGAACTGTGTGGATACTGTTTACAAGATGAAGAATTGCGAGTACCAGCAGATCGACCCGCGGGCACTATCGGTGTCCCCCTCGACCACACGACCCTGCACCGAGAAGAAGGTGCAGCGGTTGCGGAGAAAATGGGAAGCGTTTCCGGGGAAGAACAGATTTTATTGCGATGGACGGATCATTCTCGCCAGACAGAGCGGTGTCCTTCCTCTGACACTTGGCCTTATCGTTGTCACTTGTGGCCTTTTCTTTGCATTCGAGTGAGTAACGTTATTGTTGTACAAGACAATTGTATTGTCTTGTGTGTTTTTCCTTCCAGCAAGTTCACGAATGCCGCGTTTCTAAATGCTGATCAACAAGTTACTGATGCTTTGTGTTTTAACTAACGTGGGTATGGAGGTTGGTATTGTATGTTTCAACTCACAAGCTCATTCTCTTTCATGTCTCCCTGCAGTTGCCCATTCCTGGTGGAGCATCTTACCGTATTCATACCTGTGATTGGCGGGGTGCTTTTTGTTTTTGTGGTCATCGCCCTCCTACAAACCAGCTTTACAGACCCAGGCATTCTACCTAGGGCCACACCAGACGAAGCTGCAGATATAGAGAAGCAGATAGGTAAGACAGGCACTGGGAATTGACTGCTTGTAGGACAGATGGGGTCAGAGAGCTTTGCCATATGGGGAGTGCCTGTCACAAAACTGCAGACCAGTTGGCTGACCTAAGCAGATTAGTATCTGTCAATGTCAAGAAGCACTAAGGCTATAATGTGCCCTGTTTGTATGGTTTTATCTCAAATGATATCATTCTGAATGATTCACATGAGAATTGTTTTGATTTAAGTGTGCGAGTAAGTCCCTCCCTCGGTTCTTTTCTATTTTAAGATACCTCAGGATCCTCCACGTACCGCCCCCCTCCGCGGACCAAGGAGATCCTCATCAACCAGCAGGTGGTAAAGCTCAAATACTGCTTCACCTGTAAAATGTTCCGCCCTCCTCGGACTTCCCACTGCAGCCTGTGTGACAACTGTGTGGGTAAGGAGGGGGGTGTTACTACTGATAATCCCAAGTGCACTAATTAAGTTCATACTGTAGACTCAATTCTGGTCGGCTAAAGGATGTAGGCTAATTTCGCTTAATTCTACAGCATATCTTGACACTTATGATGCAAAAAAAAATGTTTGAAAATGGACAAAACCACAAAACCAGACTACTCCCACATTGAAACTTTACATAATTTGTGACTGTAGTCGCTAAATCTTTGTATGGAATTTTTTTTGTTACTACAACAGGGCAAACATAACTGTATTATCATTCAGCACAATTTTGGGAGGACACGATGATACTTTGCCTCGATAATGACATGATAAATATGATTCAGCAGCAAAGCCGTTGACAGATCAATCACATATGTAAAATTGTGCGCTTATTTTTTTTTTCTGTAATTGGGACAAGATAGCAAATCTGGTTCAAAGGGAAATTCTACTGAGCCTATCAGGTTCAAACCAAATGAGACGAGGGTTAGTGAACCTGGATAAAGTTGGGCGAGCTGTCCACCCTCCAGCATTAATCTGCTCCCCTACCAGACAGGGTTACGGTAGCATTCCCAAAACAAATTAACTCCACACCTTTTAACACTAAACTGCTGTACTCGCTCCATCTACTAGGAACTAGATGTTCACTGAGAAAAAATGTTTTAGAAGAACCACTGCAATACACTACAAAGATTGACATGAAAAATTAGGCATAAAGGAAAGCACTCACATCTAGTGCAAAATAGAGGCCTATTGTGGAAGGGCCATATGTAGTAATTGCAATAATCTATGAGCTTCTTTCCTCCGATGTAGCAACAATAATATTGTGTATTGTTTCCGTCATCAAAGGAATATCGTCAATAGGTAAAGTTTGATATCGCTCAAGCCTAATGGCAAATCAGTTTTGTGTTATATGCAGTATTTTTATAGTTTGCCATAAAGTGTATAGGCTAGACAGTATTAGCTCATTTAGCAGGCTGAAGAAAGCAGTTAATTGCTGTTTGTGACTGCAAACTGTCTCCATTACCAGCTCGTAAGATCTTCATTGCATGAGAATGTGATGTTAATTCTAGTATGGGAGATCCAGGTGAAATTAGATGCTAGTAGAGAAGTTTTAATTTTGAATATGATTGGACACTACTTCTATTTAATCTTGGACAAGTGGTTATGGTATGAGCGGGAGGATACCTGTTAAATGGTTTGAATGGACCCCACTCTGTGTCACTCTTTGCCTCAGCATCATCCATATGAATCTTTTAATATACACCTTTCATGTTCAAAATTAAAACTATCTCTTATATATGTACTGCTATAAACTTATTTCTAATCCCCACTATATATACTTTATTTTTTTGTCCTCAGAACGATTTGATCACCACTGCCCATGGGTGGGGAACTGTGTGGGCAAGCGCAATTACCGCTTTTTCTACAGTTTCATCATCTCTCTCTCTTTTCTGACATCTTTCATATTTGGTTGCGTCATCACACACCTCACTCTACGTAAGTATTCTCACTGCACAAAAGCACACTTCACACATGAGCTCAGTACTTTGTGTCGCGTTTTGTACCTGTTACATTTTGGTCAAGGGCCATATTTAACATTTTTTCTTTTGATTTGTCTCTATTTTCCCCAGGATCCCAAGCAGGTAGAGGCCTAGTCCAAGCCATTCAGGAGAGCCCTGCCAGATATCCTTTGTATACACAACATCACGTATTCTCACATAATCAGTCTGTAGATGAGCTAGATGAGGTCTCTTCAGTAGGGCTATGGCCCTGTGCTCAGAAATAACAGGAGCTACACTGTTGACAAGGTGTTTCCCACTGCTCCTCACTAAGCCCACAGTTAATAGGATCAGAGAGTTAGCATCTAGTAGGTGAGGTCAGTGCTTTTAGACAGATGGCTTTTCAGTAGGTGCAGGTTTGCTGCCTCATATCCTTAAAGGATGATGTCAGTGGCTAGACAAATATAGCCTACATGACAGAACATTCTTTTGTTTACAGACAGGGTGTAGATTAAAGTTATGCTGTGGTGCAGACAGTAAAAGTACAGCACATCAGTGGATGAGATGGTTAGACATATTTGACAATTTGCAATGTCTGTGTTATGGTGGAAAAAAAACATGTATTCATCCTTGTGATCAGTTTTAATCGTGCAGCCTTTTTTCTAGCCATGTGTCATCTGTAATCATGGATAACAATGAGGTGTTATCATGCCTTGACTATCCCTTGTGTACTGTGGTGGAGTTGGTGATTTGTTTCTTCTCCATCTGGTCTATTCTGGGCCTGTCAGGCTTCCACACTTACTTAGTAGCCTCGAACCTCACTACAAATGAAGATGTAAGTACTTGTACTCCATATGTTACTCAGAACACAATTTGTAATGATACATAATAATGGTTAAACTGTTAAATAATACTTTTTCCACTTTCTATGTTCAATGTACAGATAAAGGGCTCCTGGTCAAGTAAAAGGGGTGCGGAGGACACTGGGAATCCTTACAGTTACAACAACATTATTACCAACTGCTGTGTGACGTTGTGTGGCCCCATGCCCCCAAGGTCAGTAGAGCTGTCAGCCGACAAATGAGCTACGACTCTACTGCACACATAGCTTTCTATCATTACAATTACATGTTCCCCTGACCTCATCCTCTGTACTGTGTTTCAGTCTGATTGACAGAAGAGGCTTCCTGCTTTCCGATGAAACAACCACTGCTGCTTCTGCCTTGGAGATAGAGCTGCCACCCTTCATGGCCAAGAATGACACGCACATGGTAGGATGAGCCAGCTTGTGGTCCCTCCCAAGTCCTGCCTGTCCCGTAGCTCCTGTGTTTCCCCCCCTCTGCCCCCTGTATGCCTTTTCCATTCAGTCAGTGTCCATTACTTGACCCTCCAGACTTCCAGCTTCAGTCCCCCCAAGTAGAATTGACTACACACCTTGAAGCTTTGTCCAATGTTATGTGAAAGTAATGCTCATTGTCCATGTAAAGGGATAGCAAAGCACCGTCCTTCATCCTGCATCTTCAGGTGGGCGGGAGTTCTTGTTCTAAAACAAAGTACGGGCTGGAAAGTGAGGTTTGAAAGCCAGATCGTTGAATCATTGGTAAACCTTTTAATATTTGACTTTTATTTGAGTTTTTTTGTTTACCTTTTTTAGGAATTTAGTTTTTTGCTTTATCTACCTCTTAATTAAGTACTACTGAGTTTGCTTGTGTTTTGAGGTGAAGTTGTATGCACACAAAGGACTTGATTACTGCTTTTTATTTTTGGCACATAGGTTTAGCACATGCGTACTCTTAAGCAATGGGTATTAGATTGTATTTTGTACTCCATTTCTTAGCACTTTATTGCTGATCATGTGTCACATGCCTTGAATGTTTTCGTCATTTCGTCAAATTTGTCAGCATTTCAAATGTCTTGGGTGGATTCCATTTTATTTTCTTAAATCCTGGGACACTATTCTACTTTTACCTATTTTATTTCCTATCAAATTCTAACAAGTGTTCTTTTATGTGTTAAATAAACATTATTTTTGTATTTTGGAATTTTGTCTGTTTTAAATTTACTTCCCCTCTTCATCTCAAGTCTTCATGTGTCTATGTACTAAGAAGACACAGTGTGCATTTAAAGATGTTTGGCAAAGTTGTGTTTCCTTTTTATTTATCTCACAAGGTGTAGATTAGTGACTGCATGGGACCATTCACTGTGAACATGTGTACTGTAGCCCTATAGCCTAATTACTAGATTAAAGATTTAACACCCAGTGTTGTGCTGTATCCATTCCACCCTGCTAGGAGGAGAACTGTCAGGATTTTGCTTTGTCCTGCACAGCCTGAAGGGCACTGCTGCATGTAGACGGTTGATGGTAAGAGTAGGGTTGAACGTCAAACCAAACACCGCATCTTTCCGCTTGCCTTCATTCTTTCTTCATTCATGCTTTTACGTACTGGGAATATCTGTTTGGGTATCGAATCAAGTCATCCTGCAGTTATTTCCTGATTCATAATTCATTGGAGGATCTCATATTTCATTGTCACACACTCCACTCAAGGGCAGCAGGGGATGATGTCTGGATTGGTTTTTAACAGAGCAATGGTATGGATGGGTGCACTGTGTGCCTTACCTCTGAATGTGCATGCTTCACTACCATTCATTACTGTTTCACATTGTTCCTCATTAACATTTGCTCACTCACTCAGTGCTGGATGCAGCTGATGATCTTATTCTTTTCCTTTCTGCAGTTAGAAGAGAGAGTTTTCTAATTTGCCCGGGGCTACATTGTGTATGCATGGTGACCCAAGAGAAACCCAAGTCCTTGTGTTATATCTTACATTCCTTCCCACCCTTATCAGACCTAGAAGAAACAAGGGAAGAAGCAGCTTCCCTACATAAATCTAAATCTTACTTTTTCCTTGTTCCATGCTGTCTTGTTCCAACTGCATTGCCTGTATCTAACTCACTTTTCTCCATGCCACCCCATCCTAACCCAAAGATAATGCTATCATCAATGCTATCACCGTTTTCACTACGCTAAATGCTGTTCCAATCTAATCCTTTTAATCACATTGCTGAGTTTTCTAGATTCATTTGTTTTATCAACATTGTTTTGTTGTATCAATGCAGCTGGGTTTATCATAACATTAATTGATCACGTGGCCTCTCTTCCTTTTCCCTGACCTCTCTGTTTCTTCCTCTTTACACAGTGCACTCAGAGCACCAAGGATGTGCTGGAGAGGGTGGTTCACTCTTCTGACTTTCATGGCCTGTGCCCCCCTGGCACTCCTAAAACCACTCCCCTGGGCCAGGAGGTGTCCAGCACCACAGCCTCAGAGCCTCCATCCACAGGCTGCTGGAGACGCCAGGCCTGCCAGCCTATGGCTAGTCCTTGCCCCCTGGTCAGCAGAAGCAGCAAGAGGGCCTCTCTGCACTCCATCAACCCAGCCTTCCGCCTGGCTTCTCCCTCCCCTTCCCTGAGTCGTGCCACCCTGATTCTAGGGGATGCACCTGACATTGGCTTTATTCCACTGCCCTGAGTGAACCCAGTAACCACAGGAGGACAGACTTATACAGTCATAGCAGGCCTGCCCCGCCACAGCTCTGGATGCTGTTGAATCCCCAACACTGTTCAGTATCACTGGACGGGCAATGTTTTGGGCCGCAAAGAAACTTGTGGTCGTGCTGTGCTTTGTCGTTTTATATCTCAGGATGTCCTTCTGATAATGGGTTGATAAAGCATTAATTGGAGGGTTGATATGTTCTATGTCCTACATGCCCTTCAGGTTGGAGGTTATACTTAGTAACACTGACAAGCACAGTGAAAAGACTTTTTTTACCACCATACTTTTTTAAACATGCCCAGAACATGCCTCCACCCTTTCCACAGAACCAAGCCATACATCTTTTCTGCAGGTGTTTCAGCATCCTTATGCAGCCATTTCAGTATTTAGTTCTGTTTTAGTCTCTTATGCAAACACTTTATGCAGGTCTTTAAATCTGGGAATATTTCTGTGTTGATTCAAAGGTTCCCAGCGAAAATTTAATTAAGGCACCCTCTGGATAGTGAGCCATTTCAGGATTTTCAGTGCAGAGCTAGCTAAGTGTGTCATCTGGATCTAGATCACCCCAGTATCATGTGGAACATGTTTAATATTTACTGTCAGTGGTTGTTCTTTAGATAAATGGATAATCACAGTTTGATGGAGGACAAGTTGCAGTTTGATTTTAATGTGTGTGTATGTCAAGGTTGCTGCTGTAACTATTTTGTAATTGGTTGCATTTGTCTTGTGCATTAGAGACTGTTTTAAGAGTAAATGGGGAATTGAATTTATGTTGATATGGTATGCAAGGTGTGTCACTGTTGGAGACATAGAGAGAGAAGAGGTAAGACTTTCAGTGTATTTGTTCAGGTATTTATGTTTGATTGTGGATACTATCTGACTGAAATGTATAGCACATTAGACATACTTTTGCATAGTTCATCAATGTATTTTTGAATGTTCACCTTTTTTGCTTTTATGTTGGAACCAAGGATTTGATTTAAATCTAAACCAAATTCACCACTGCCTACTGAGTTTTGGACTGCAGTATTTATAGCTGACAGTGTTTTCTATCAGTGTGATCTACTAGGATGTTTGAAATATGAGCCACCATCTACTATTTTTTCCTCAATGCACATTAACTACACTGCCTGTCATGAGTGTATTATTAGTGACAGCACAGGCTAGATGTGACATGTGGTCCATGTTTCAAGCAGAGGAAATTCTAGAAATGTTAGGCGACACCTCTAATGGGCAGGGCAAGTTCACATATTGCCTGGCAGTGACCTTTGCCTGTTCTGAAACTCAATCCTGTAGTGGTGGAGTACATTTTCTTGACTGTACACTGCAGGCAATTAGATGAGCCACTAGGGGGCACGATCTGCTATCTTACTGAAACGAGAACTCTTTTGAGTCATGCTACATTTTACATTACAGTATAGTCACTCAGCAGACGCTTTTATCCTAAGTGACTTACAAAGATAATAGTTGAGTGAGGCTGAGAGTCTCATGCTCTACCGACTGAGCTGTCCGGGCTGGACATTTTAGGAACTTGAAAAACTTTTAGAAGAAAGGCCTTTTGATGCTTTTTTAATTTAGTGTTGAAAAGCTGTACATACGTTGTGAGTTTGTGAAGAATCACTTTGTGATAGTCGATGGGTTGTCATTTATCAATCTGCATCAAGACCCTTAGGTTACTCAGTTAAAATGTGTAGACAATTACAAGCAGCGCTTGTATGTGCAAATTTCTTGTTGTATTTTGTAGAATGCAATGAATATGAAACAGTGGAACTGTACCATTTGCTCAATAAAAAACTCTGGGCTTTGTAAGCTTGTCCTGGAACTTTATTTTTATCTTTTTCCCTTTCTCTGAAGGATTATTTTTCACCATTTTCCACAACTCAAAAAATCAACAGTGACATGGTACATTACACCATGCTTAGACTTACTTATGGCACAGCAAAGTCCTGTGACCAATTCGGACAAACCACAATGATCTCAAACTGCCTGTATGTTAAAGTGACTGGAATATACATTATAAATCAATAATGGTTAGGTTCACTCTTTATGAATTAACGGTTGTGCTCACGCTGACAGCTCCTATTTGGAAACAATCAGGAGACGTATGTTAACCACATGTGCTCACAAGGGCAAACATCCAGTAATGAAAAAGGTCTGTGGGAGGGGTGTTCACAGGACACATACAGTATGGACCACAGATGACCCGAGAGAGGTTCACCATATATGTGTATTAAAAAGTGAGTTAAAAAGAGGTGGTTGGGTAACAATACTCCATTGGTTATCAGGAGAAGTTGTGTTACCTAATGCACCTCAATGACTAGGTTCACCTGCCACTACCAATCTGCACCAGTCTCTTACTTCCCTAGAGGGCCAAAGAAAAAGGATTGCTTGTAAGAGGGAATATTACGATTATAATATTATCATCCATATCCCCCCTTTATCTGCCCTGGGGTGCGGGCAGGGTAAACAAGATTACGTGAATTCCTGTGGACTGTGGCTTAGAGATTTTTTTGTTGTTGTAAATAGCCATCTAAAACGGAATATCATCTTCAAGACTGTGGTAAATTGCTTCTTTGGCTCTGCCGATGACATGATGTTTATTCTGTGTCCAGGGTTATACTTTTAAATGTAAAAAAAGTAGTTTTGCCTATAATTATTGAAATTGAGAACTGGGGAAAAATATCACAACGGATCCCCATGGAAGTTAAAGCTGGATGTTGACTGTTTTTAGCTATTACTGTGTGCTAAAAAGTGAGAATGGTGTACAAAAGTGAAATGTTGCTTTAAGGCCCTGCAAAATCACTTTAACCCCCCCCCCC
>OOFE01012646.1:11630-21857 GCA_900323365.1 Monocentris japonica | reverse complement strand
TGTCCCGTTGGTCAACTTATCTGTTGATGAGAACATAGACACCAAAATTATCCATGTGTCGCCGTTAGATCATTGGCTCCGGTGCTCCATGCTAACACTTTAACATACACTATGTTGAGTAATAGTAGGCTCCATGCTAACACTTTAGCATACACAATGCTGAGTAATAGTAGGCTCCATGCTAACACTTTAGCATACAAAATGCTGAGTAATAGTAGGCTCCATGCTAACACTTTAGCATACAAAATGTTGAGCAATAGTAGGCTCCATGCTAACACTTTAGCATACACTAAGAGTTTTGTGTAAGAGATTTTTTGTTTTGAACTACCAGGGACTACTTTCTCTGGTTGATAGGAAGTGAAGATGTGTACAGCTATGTAGAGCTAAAAATCATAACGGCTAAGATGGCCAAAGGGCTAAATCTTGAAAAACACTTCTCACAAAAAGCTGGTCAGAGTAGGAGCATTAATCTAGGATCAACTAGCAGTGAGTCTCTTTAACCATCTTATTAATTATAACTATCATGTCAGTAGTTTCTTGAGTATTCTAACATGTTTTTCAACTTAAAAGTTCCCTTTAGAGCTCTTTTACACAATAGTTCCCCTGGTGATGTCTCTCTTCCACAACACTGAATGAATTCAACCCCATCCTAACCCAGAATGTGGCCATTCATAATGTTAGAGATGCCAAGTTCAAATGACATTTTATTGCTCAGCAAGTATGTCATGACAACATTTTCTATTCCCCTTCGTGCATCCCTTATCGTCTTTCTGCTGTTCGATAACATTAAAATCTAAATCTTAGTGTTTTAGAAGTCTGTAGCCCTGTCCAGAAACCAATGTGGTTCCTACGGTATACATAGGATAGTATCTCCAGCAGGGATGCAGTGGAGGGTAAACCCATTTAAAATAGGTTTTGATGTTTTTTTTAATAGTTTACCTATCTGGGCTGACAGAAATCTGGAGGTCATAGTTTACCCATCTTTATAGCTACATCATTGATGTACGGTACTGTGAATGACTTGAAAAGGTATCCATAAGTGATCTGATATGATAAATAGAGGAATTGCAGTTGTGTCACTAATCTCACAACCACACCTGACGCCATCATGGAGATCCATTAAAGAACTTGCTAAAAATAATCACCAAATATATGACAGCCAGGCTAGAAAAAGAGAAATACCCGGAGAAGATTGTTGTGGTGTGGCTCTAGATCCATTCAGTAACATTATAAATAAAAGTGTGATGAGGTAGATTTGTTTCCAAATGTAGGTTACTGTGACACAGTACTGTCTTGTCTTGTCTTTAGCCCTAGTCTGGACTCCAAAACACTCTGAACAAACTGTTAGCTAGCTAACTAGCCAGCTAACTTGGCAAAGCAAACAATTTTAACAGACAACACCAACGTTTTGGGAAATTGGCTTGTTGGTCAACTTACCTTTTACATGTTACAATAGGAGTGCCACCAAAATCATCTCTTGTGTCTCTGGTAGATATCTCTGTCCTGTGCACTCACTAATGCATATAGTGCATTAAGTTCCTGTAGGCAACTAGCATAACGTACGTAGATAAACCTTTTAGTAATCCAGAGTTGGTGTTGTTTTTTTTCTGCCAATCATCTCATCACATAAAGTGACAACGGGCCAATTTTCCGGAAAGTCGGTGTTGTCCTTTTAATGCAACTACTAGCCACTACAAACCCTAGCTTCTACTAGCTGTGTTAGCTAGTGTGCTTATCAGATGATGAGTCATGGTTAGCTGACCAGATACTATGGTTAGCTAGCTAAAAAGCTGACATTATGTAAACACAAAATCGATCAGATGTATCAGTGATGAAATGATCAGTTCCCAGTCACAAAAAGCACAGAAATTAACCTTATTTATTAAATTCTGTTGAAGTTGTTCATTTAGAAACACAACCAGCTGTTGGCCAAGAGCCAACCTCCAATATGGCTGCCAGAGGGCGCATTACATCACATGAAAGCCCTCTATATATATGATAAATTACATATCTGCTTTTTTTTTATAAATGTCTGTGGGGGCAGGTTTGTTTCCTGACAGGGTGCATAGTTCTTTAGAAGTTGTGTCGGCCTCTCTCTGACGGTGTTCCTCCTATCCCTCCTCCAGCTGTGACTCAGCCCACCCCCTCAGATTGAGCCATTCCCTGACAGGGGTATAAGACCATCTCTTTTATCTCACCCTACCACCGTTACCCCCTCTCCCCCGACTTAAAGTGACTGCATTGATCCCCTGTTCAATTCACTGTGTAACCCATATAATATATATGGTTCCTTCAAACCAACTCTAGAGGAATTAACCCTGAAAGTTCCCTGTTTTGCCTGTTCTAAAAGTGTGTTTCCCTTGTAACCTGGTCTGTCATTTTAACATCTTGAGTTTAGTGCTTAATTTATATGGCTGTAGATTAGGGTCAGACTGATATATTGCCGGTATATGGGGCCGATATTGGCCTTTTATTAAAAATCACATCTGGTCCAGTCAGTGCTGTCCACCTCTGATACAATGGATATGATGCAGTTTGATTGTTTACGTATTTATTGTAGAAGTGATGAATACCATACTGGTTGCATCAATATGTTTTATGTTTTCAGTGTCTAAATCCTGTTTCAGAGGCTTTTCACCCCTGACAAGAATGCAGTTCTGGGGGAAACTCTGAATACTTCTTGGAATATTTTTCAACATACTGAATATTGGCCCGACATATTGGTCTGTCGGCAGCGTCAATGCGAAAATATAGGTACCAGCCTTCAAAAACTCATATCAGTTGAATCCTACTCCAGATACAGCACTCATTTCGTACATTCTTCCTTACAGAGTGAATGCTGCACATGGAACTGGAGCATGTATTTGGATACACACTGGAGACACTTTCTAAAACCTAATATTTGCAGTCCAGAGGAATGGCTCCATTTTTATTTGGGAAAGTGGCTCTTATAATGCACTCTATGGTCCATTTAGTAGTAAAAATACAGCAGCTGTTAGTGATAATTGCATAAAAGCATTCACAATGCTTTTTTTCTTTTACATCTATTCATCTCCATCCTCTATCTCTATCTGGTACACTCGTACCATGCTGGGTTTTGGGGTAAGTGTGTGTCTACGTATGCATATTTGATAATAACATCTTCCGGTTTGGATTGTTTGTTATATGGATGAAGGTTTGTGTAGTTTGTGACCTGTGACTATCTCTGCTGTGGAGCCTGGACGGTGCATTTTGCTCACCCCCGAGTGCGTACGAGCGCGTCACAAATAAAGCTCGCCAAAAAGTCGATTCAACCTTAACACCATTTCTTCCTTTTAGATAAATCGCCCGGCACCAAGGCCTCCTCCATGATGAAACCCATCGAAGAAGGCATGGAGGACGACGTTTTCCAAGCAGAGTCTCCTCCCTCCAACTCCCGCCATATTCCCAGTGCTTCCAGTGAGGAGGTGTAGCCAGTAGGGACACAATTACAATGAGATCGAATAGTGTCATCACATAGGATTGTTTTAGCGACCTAAAAACTCCTCATAGTGATCCTATAGTCTTGCAATCCCGGAGAGATAACTAGAATTAGCTTGAGATAAAAAAGTGTTATCTGTTCCTGGAAAACGTAACTGGTCAGTTTCTTCTCTGTTTTTTTTTGTGATCATGTGTTGAAGTGAATAGTTTTTATTATATTTTTGATGACATATAGATACAAACTCGTACAGTGTCACCGTGCTCACAGCAGAATCATAGTTATTGAGGAATTTCCTTCAGAGTTCAGTGGAGCCATTCTCTGATTTAACAATGTATTCCTTTTATTATGGGTTGAGTTACAAGCACTTTCACATTTTATAAGCATTTGAAGTGAAACGCCTTGTCCTGCTATTCACTGGTTGTTTCATGTAAACCCTTTGGGATCAGTTTTTAAATATTATGATTTCACTGTTGCAACCCATTTAATAAACTTGAAAGATCATGCATTGGACTCCAGTGTTGGCTTTGCCAGAATGCCATTACATCTGCACCAGAAAATAAATCGTCCAACTCAGCTTCTGTTAATGTGAAGATAAGAATGTGATATTAGACAAGGACATGCCAAGTGGCAAATGGCATTTTTAGGATTTGTAGGTCTGCAGTGCCCCCCTGAGGGTCTAGATGTATGTATGTTCCTTCACTGAAATCACTGCTGTCTGAGTTTATCTCCAATATGCTGTCAGCTGACATAGAGATTGCGCACAGTTGAGGGAAAAATCAATCAGTCAATCAATAGGTGCCAGTGTGATGATGATGATATAATCAGTATTTATAAAAGCAGTGGCATTCCTTGGTTACCTGACACAGTTACATTATGACTGAACTGGACAGATTTGCTTTCAAACACTAAATCATTATGTATGTGCAATGATAAAGTCTTGCTTAAGCAACAACACTATTTAAATCAACTTCTTATCATCCTTAGATTCACCATTGTTTATAGACACTGGTAGTGGTGGTAACTGTGGTCACCAGAACCACCGATGGAAAACAACCACCAACAGAAACAATAATCAATTTTAGAAAACATTCATTTGTGTCCTTTCTCTTAAAAGACCATATCGCCATATCACTTACATCAGTTTGATACTTACTATGATTTATACTTTATGTCATAAAGATTTATGTCAGCCCAAAAAGGTGGTAAACTCTATTCCTCTATAGATGGGTAACCTGAGTTTAGGTGGATTTACCCTCATCATCCCTGGTGAGGCATCCCCGATAATAATAATACATTTTATTTGTATAACACTGTTAAAGCACCATGCCCTTAATAAACTACATTGCTTAATTAGTACAAAATTGTTATAATAATAATGATAAAAACAACAATAATTATAATAATAATATTAATAATGAACAAAATGATGATGAACTAATAATACTAATAATAAGGAAAATATTGGGCAAATAATATATTATTACTACTGCTACTAATGTAATAATAACAAAATAATAATCATATTGATATGATAGTAACAACTATCATAACAATAATAATAATAATAATACTAATAATAATAATAATAATAATAAATGTTATTTGTATAAAACTTTAAGAAAACGTTTAGAGCGCCATGCCCTTTGAAAACTACATTACCCACACGGCATAGCGTTCGAACGTCAGGAAAACAGGAAGAGCGAGAGTCCCCACGGCAGTAGTAGTGTATTGGAGCGAGAACACAGCGGCAGGAAAATGACTGTACTGTAAATCAGTGTGGCTAAGAAACGGTTCCTCCTTTTCCCAGCGCCGATGGACGACGCCCAGGAACAAGATACCCTCACTACGGACAAATAAACGAACAGTCGAGGCTCTGTTCCCCCGTTTCATCCCTGTTGATCGTCCACCTATGATGGAACGGGCGATGGAGCAGCTCAACGTACAGCTCAACCGGCTGACCCGCTCCCTCCGCCGGGCCAGAACCGTGGAACTCCCGGAAGGTACAGGAAAAAATGGCTTTAGCGTACACTGAGCAGCATAACAACGGTGTTACTAACGATATACCAAGCGCTATATCATACCTATATACATATACAGGGAGCTCATACAGCCGGCGTCCTAGTCATAGTGAAATAGGCAGATGTCATCCCTATAGCTGCCTCGGCCTGTATCAATATCATACACGCAGTGCTTCTCCCATTCGGTTCTATAGGAACAGTTGCGCCTCTGAAATTTGGTTAAAATAGTCCTTTATGGGAAAGTAGACACCCTTCCGAGCTGTCCGGCGTATGTTTGGTGTTTGAGAAGTTTTGAGCTTTTGACTGCCTAACATACAGTATATGACAAGCACACTTTATTTCAGTGGCGGGTTATATTTAAACTGATTTGTGGCTCTACAGCCGTTAGGAAGAGTTGCACCCCTGAAATGTGTTCATCACACTTTATGGTAGAGATGGTAGACTTCCTTCCAAGTTGCCTGGTATGAGTTTGGAGTTTGAGAAGTTGAACTTTTGACAGCCCGACATACAGTACAAGGCGAGCACAGGGCGTTTCAGTGGTGATAGCAAATACATGAGATAGCAGATACCCCTTCAAGTCGTCTGCTATAAGTTTGTTGTTTGAGAATTGCTTTGTGTATTCTTAGCAGCCCTGTATATGGTATCTTGCATAAACCTATACGACTATTAATATAACATATTATGAAAAAAAACACCTACTTAACATTTGATGATGATGATTGTTCTTATTCTGTACACCCTTAATTATTCCTTTTCCCCCCAAAGTGACAGATATCACGCTTTTACTTTGAAGGCAGAATCGCTTTAACTAAGGTGGTGGCTGCTCAGAGTTGTTACTGTGACGTGGAACCGCCGGCTTTACTTATTCTTACCTTTCTCCCACCACAGACAATGAGACTGCGGTCTACACACTTATGCCAATGGTGATGGCTGACCAGCACAGGTAGGAAAAGACCAGAATGTAAAATGTGCATGGATGTGTTGTCATGGCATGGCACGGCACAAGGGTCCCAGATCTCAGAATACAGTACACGTGTGTCGTGTCCAGTCTTTCCGTAATTTTTCTGCACTAGGCTGTTGGTCATCTCAGAGATTTAGTTAATTTCCGCCTTTTTGGCCCCTTAAGGTCGGTGTCTGAGTTGCTGCTGAACTCAAAGTTTGATGTGAACTATGCCTTTGGAAGGGTGAAGAGAAGTCTGCTACACATTGCTGCCAAGTAAGACATTGTCTATTCTTACCAACCAATCAGTTCCCTAACTTCCTATCGAGGCGTTTTCATTGCAGTCCGATAGATGTGTAAAAACTCTTCAACTGCCACCAACCTCCCAAAATTGTGCAGGAGTCGATTTTGTATATGTGTGACAATTGGCAATTGTACAATTGTGACAGTAAGTGTTGGATTGTTTTTCTATATATAGCTGTGGGTCAGTGGAGTGTCTGGTTCTGCTGCTGAAGAGAGGAGCCAACCCCAACTATCAGGATATCTCAGGCTGCACCCCACTCCACCTCGCCGCCAGGAACGGGTACGAGCCATGTGCTAGATTAAAGGATGCCTCCATTTTCACTTTTTGGCTCAATACCAACGTCAGACCTCCGATGTATATTTCCCATAACATGACATTGCTGGTATGGATTGCGCCAAAATCTCTTTTAACGAAATGTCTGCTAATGCTCGCTCATACACACCTTGTACAGATGAGCACTCAATATGAGTCAGGGTCAGGAAGGGGCCTTTCATGAATAACTAACTAACTAATTGCTAAATAACTAACTAAATAACTAAACTAACTAAATAAATAGGGCCCTCTGGCAGCCATGTTGGAGGTCCACAGCTCTTGCCAACAACAACAACAGCATAGAATAGACATTGTTCATTCGTCGTGATGATTTTGACTGGGGACTGATCATTTCATCACTGATACATCTGATTGATTTTGTGTTTAGATAATGTCAGCTTGTTAGCTAGCTAACCATAGTATCTGATTTGCATAATAGCTAATGTTAGCTAGCAGTGACACTTCTTAAGCTACAACTCAGGGAGCTAGGGCCAAAGGAGCTAGGGCTAAAGGGACAAGGGCTACAGGAGCTAGGGCTAAAGTGACAAGGGCTAAAGGGACAAGGCCTAAGGGGGCTAGGGCTAAAGGGACAAGGGCTACAGGAGCTAGGGCTAAAGGGACAAGGGCTACAGGAGCTAGGGCTAAAGGGACAAGGGCTACAGGTAAAGGGACAAGGCCTAAGGGGGCTAGGCCTAAGGGGGCTAGGCCTAAGGGGGCTAGGCCTAAGAGGGCTAAAGGGACAAGGGCTACAGGAGCTAGGGCTAAATGGGCTAGTACTATCGGGGCTAGGGCTAAACCCAAGACAGTTTCCTGTGTCACAGTAACCTACATTTGGAAACAAATGTACTTCATCAGATCATCCACTTTTAGTCAGAACGTTACTATAAGGATCCACACCCACAACTCTTTTTCTAGCCTGGTTGTTACATATTTGGACATTATTTTCAATTCTCAATGGACCTCCAAGATGGTCACAGCCGTGGTTGCTAGGAGATTTGTGACTGGCAAAGCCTCTGCAGTTATGTTGTGTTTGTTGCTATTACTAGTAAAAAAAACAACATTGGTTGTAATTTATAAAATTTGGCTATGCTGTATAGATATGATCCTGTTTTGGGTGTTAGATCTCACTTGTTATGTCTCAGTAAAATGGGCCTTGATTATGTAATGAACAACAGACAGATACTGAAATAGATAGCACCAATTAAGTGCTTGAAAAATTGAAAATGGCACATACACCACTGCGTTCTCTTTTGTGGTGCAGGGAATTGGTCACCCTGAACTTACAAGTCCACAGAACAAAGTAAATTGCTTTCAAATAAAGATGTAGCTCCACTAAGAAAGCCCAACTTCTTTTATATTTTAGGCCTCGGCTATGTCTGAATGCTCTTCCTGCTTACTATGAAGTTGAAACCTACTATATGCGACTGCAGACGTTGATGTTCTATATGTCTTTTGGCCAAATTTGGAGAATTCCGATAGAATCTACTATAAATGGTATGAGCTGATCATGCAATTTTGTACCTATTGACAATTGTGTGTAAACACCGTGCCGCTATGTGGGTGGTGTGTCTTGAGAAAAGTCCTCACAACCGAACGTCCACAAGAAAAACATCAATGCAGAGGCGATTGATTTTTTTTTTTTTCTATGGATTTTTAATGCTTCCCTCCGATGTTCACTCCAGACAGAAGAAGTGTATGGGCAGACTGTTGGAATATAATGCTGATGTCAACATCTGCAACAATGAGGGGCTGACTGCCGTGAGTAGCTGCTAATCTTCTCGCTGGGGTTAAATGTCATATTAACTGTCTAATACGGCCGCAGTCATTACCAGAGTCGTCATGACCAATCAAATGAATGTATTCTGATGGTTTGCAGACTAAACTAGACAGGATATCGACTGCCTTTCTCCACCTCTGCTCTAGATTCACTGGTTGGCGGTGAACGGCCGGACGGAGCTCCTCCACGACCTGGTGCAGCACGTGACCAACGTGGACGTGGAGGACGCCATGGGGCAGACAGCGCTGCACGTGGCCTGTCAGAACGGACACAAAACTGTGAGCCGATTGAAGATACCGATACCACTATTCCTTATGAGGAAGGGCTTATACACGGTGTTTGAAAAGTCTGGATCGGGGATTACCACTGTCTCAACATTACTTTGGGAGATCGTCCCATTGGTCAACATAGCTGTTAAGTGATGAGAACATAGACGCCAAAATCATCCACGTGTCCCTGGTAGATCGTAGGCTCCGGTGCGACGATCTACCAAGGACACATAGATGATTTTGGTGTCTCTTAGGGTAAGACTGATGTATCTGTTTGCCAATACATTGGACTAGTATTGGCTTTTTATTAAATACCAGATATCGGCCAGTCATCGTCATCTACCACTGATATGATGCACAGCTACATACAAATGCCTGCACCACCTGTAATGAAATTGGATTTTTTTTGCACATTTTATGTATTCATTTAATTCTTCAGTTATGTTGTTTTGATTCCAGCCTGAGACCCTGTACATTTTTAAAAAAACCTAGTGGTTGAAAGTCAGTGTTGTTGGCATATTTCCCCTTTTCCAGTATATCACACCGATGAAATATTCTCCAGTAATGCCTGTTTAGTTTGTACTTATTCTGCTTTTGCTCTGGTCAGACGGTGTTGTGTCTCCTGGACAGCGGAGCCGACATCAACCGGCCAAACGTCTCTGGAGCCACGCCTCTCTACTTCGCCTGCAGGTGACGCGCATAGCTATCCAGTGACGTAACTGTAATGTCATTGTAATTCGCACTGTACTCTTTGTTGAACCGCAACTTAAGGCTCATAGCCTTGCTGTTACCCTACTTCCCTGACTCTGTTTCGCCCACATCGTTGAAACTCTACTTATTCTACAGTCACGGCCAAAGAGACACGGCGCAGATCCTGCTTTCTCGAAGTGCCAGGTACCTTGCCGACAAGAATGGAGTGACTCCTCTTGATCTCTGCGTGCAAGTGAGCATTAGTTACATTTTACTGCCTTTTCTGTTTTCACGCACTCCCGGCATTAATATTCCTCCTGTTTGTGTCCAGGGTGGATATGGCGAGACATGTGAGATTCTCATCCAGCACCACAGCAGACTGTTCCAGACCCTCATCCAGATGACGCAGAATGATGACATTAAAGAGAATATGGTATGGCCACTTTTGTGTGTTTCA
>OOFE01012642.1:0-17496 GCA_900323365.1 Monocentris japonica | reverse complement strand
TAGTTTAACCAAAATGTTAACAAAGGATGCAACGTGACACAAAACCGGCAACGAGAGGGAAAGAGGAGAAGGGATTGGGTAACAGCACACTTGTAATCACAGAAGGCGACGGATAGACTGACACTGAAACCACACGCTTACACACAAGTTGGCTTGAATTGTGAGAGAGAGGCTATATATATATATATATATATATATATATATATATATTCCTTCACCCTCCCCTCTACCTGCTTCACTGTAAACTTTATTTCTAAATAAACCACAACCCTAAAACAGCTTTTTGACCGGCAAAATGTCCTCAATTTGGAGGATGTTCATCTTTTTTTTTTGTTCCTTCCGAGGACATTTGGTCCCACAAAGGTAAGTGCAACACTCAAACGTGCACATGATGCCAGCAGCAGTCCGAACAGCTACAGCGGATTGAGGCTACATCCACACTACGATCTCCGTCCACACAAGCATTTTAGCACCGTTTCAGAAATGATCGCCACGTATCACGTGACCATTCACCTACACTGGGCATGTGCATGCCGGTGTAAACAGGAAGCAGATTGTCTGCTCTGCTGTTGCTTTGTAGCAGAAAAAACCGTTACGAAGAACAGCAACGGCAAAAAGTAAGAGCAGAGATTGCTTTGTTTGGACGGACGGTGGAACTGTTACTGACAGTAGGGGTTCCAAAACACCGGAGTAGTGTGGACGCTGGGCGTAAACGTAGCAGAAGTTATGAGCTTTAAAACGAAAACGTATTAGTGTGGATAGCCTGAGTTTACGGAGCAGGGTCATCCTCTCCCTCTTCACAAAGAAAACAATACCACTGATTGGATATCGCTAAGAGAAAGTGGAATCGGTCATTTCCCATTGGTTGGAGCCAGTGGCTGAGAGGACAGACGAATCCAAGAGCTGCTAACAACAATAAGGCAACTGGATTAGGACGTTGTCACGGAAGGTCAGAGGTCGATTAATGACACTTTGAATGGCTTTTTAATTCAATCTTGGCTAAGCTCATTTTCTCACAGGACAATACAATACAAACACACTCTTCCGTGGGGAGGCAGCAGCAGCCTAGAGGCCAGAGAAGGTTAAAGGTTGGAAGATCTGAGGATGAACAACACTCTCAAATCCCATAACAACTACTGACAAGGAGCCCTTGGCGTGCAGGCTGCAATCCAAATTTTTTAATGTTTTTGTATCCAGGGAAAGTTGACTGACTCCAGCAACATGCTGCTTCACACTCACAGTTGTACACATTCACACCTGCGAGCTGCCCAGTGAAACCACTGGTGGAGGTGCCTTGCTCAAGGACACCTTGACAGTTATTACTGAGAAAGGAAAGTTTCTCATCCACTTTCCCCACTTTCTCCCAGCCAGTCCAGGGATTTGAACCACAACCTTCCAGTCACGCGGCCACTTCTCTTGCCTGTAGGCTATCGCTGCCCTGCACAACCACACAGTTAGGCTGGTTTGCCCCCCGTCTCATCCTGAAACATCCTGCTGGTACTCGTTTATATTCCCTGCTTGGTTTGGTTGAGAGGCACTGATGGTGCCGGTCACCGGTCTACCAAAGTGGCCAAGAGTGACAGGGTGTTTGAAGCCGGGGGGAGAGAGGGGACACCAATCTGAAAGAGTCATGGTAAATAAACATGGCGACTCCAGGCGGCTTCTGAAGAATTTGGTTGGCACCGTGTAATGAGAGCACTGACTGCTGACATAGTTAGATCACTGCATGTGGTGGGCCTGTATTAGCGTTTGAAAAAGCTTTATTGACTATTAACGAACAATTAAGGCAGGCAGAGCACTGGGTGTGATTACAGGCACTGGGAAAGATGGCAGCCAAAACCTTTGTAGCCTTTTTACTTTATTTATCCAGGGAAAGTTGACTGAGGATACGCGCTCTAATTCACTTCTCCCAGCCGTTCCAGGGATTCAAGCCGGCAACCTTTCAGTCACAATCCTGCTTCTCCAATCCAAAGGCAAGAGTGGTGAAAACGACTCGCTAGCCACCATAAACCCGCGCTGGAAAAAACTGACTTGTGGTCAAATCTCAGCAGAATTGGAAGATAAATCGACCTCCTAGTCAGAAACACCCGACCAGGAGGCGTAATGTGTTAAAAAAAAAAAACACTTTCATTTTTACTGAGCTGCTATAATAGAAAATATATACGTGATTACTGTTCCTTAGTTACTGTTGAACGGAGATGTGTGAAAAGCGAACAGTCTCTTGGTCTGAATTACACTCTAGAGCTTTGTAATCCCCAGTGATCAGAGGAGACTCCTTGTTATGTTACGTATGGACTCATGGTACTAATTTGGTGACCGCGGCCACACGGTAGGTGATGGCCTGGCCGTCAGAAGTGATGTCATCCACTGAAGGTACAGACAGCAAGGCTGGCCATAGCAAGGACTGCTGCAATTCACTGTGGTGTTTGGTTAAGGCGAAACCAAATAATATGGCAGACTCTAAGCAGACACACACACAGTGACGCTCTTGGATCCTGTGTCAACACAGTTGGGAAAAAGCAGTCTGTCATTTGACCCTTCTATGGAGACTTGAAGCAGCACTGGAACCTACTTCACCACCATGACGCCTGACGTTACCATCCCACTACTTGTGCTACAATCAGCTCTTCATATTTGGAGACCAGCTGGAAGACAAGTTAGACCATATGGGTTTCATATTTTGTCTCTACATCAAAATGTGTCACAAAAATCCCCAAACAGGAAAGCTGTATTTTTAGCACAGTGCCAGTTCACTGTCGGGGCTTTAGGGCCGTTATCGGACGAGGTGGCTTTCAGGGTTCACAAACCAACATCCTACTGTGCCAATGAGACGACATATCCAGCCATTTTAGTGAAAAACTGAAATGTTTCAGGTTCTGTCTGAAGCAGAGAAACAAAAGCAAAAGCTTTTTTTTTTTTAAAATCTTCTGCACAAATACTCATTTCTTTCTCTCCTTTCTGTGTTGAAATGGTTTTATTTTCTCACTGTGTTTTTACCACTCTGATTCTGTGTTCAGGCACTGTGCACATTAACCACATCTTCATATAGTCTTATTATTGCGATCATTCATACTTTTAATAATAACACTGGATGGAGTGGCAGTAGCATAGAGGCTAGAAAAGTGGGCTCATGACAGGAAGGTCGTCAGTTAAAATCCTGAACTACTCGGAAAAGTGAACAAGAAAACTATGGCTGCGGTGCCCTTGAAAAGGCACTTCAATTGGTCCATTGGAGACAGTGGCTGTAGGCACCTCCCAGTAAATTGTGTTGAATAAGAGCGTGCATGCTCAGCCGACTTTCCCTCAATAAATAAAAGACACTGGATACGCCCTGGCACTGAAACTACATCAGAAAAACAAACTCATCCTCCATCCTCAGGTTCTATTCGTTTCAAACAGTGTTTCCTTTGCATTCATGCAGCTGTATTGGTCTCACTACAGCTGGAAAAACAATACAATGAAAATGTATCACCGGGCCTTATTGCTCAGCCTACCCCAAAATATATTTAATGGAATTACAGAACGACTGTCCAACTATCATGAAGCATCAATAAGACCCATTCTTGAAGTGAAACACCTGCTGAACCACCAAACCCCTCCCGACAGCGACACAAAAAACACAGCAATGTTCCTTTGCTTACGCAGGGTAAAATGCCATGACACATTACGTAATATTTAAACATCACTCAGGCTCAGTCAGGCTCAAACCATTTGAAGAAGGTACCTTCTAACAAATCCTCCACCACAGTCATGTGTGTGTGTGTGTGTGTGTGTGTGTGTAAACCAGTTACTTTCTAGGTGTATTTGCCCTTTATCCATTATGGAAAAGAGAGGAGAGACAGAGGAGAAAAAGACAGCTAAAGAGATAGAGAGGGATAGAACGAGACAGAGAGAGATCAACATCTATCTAGGTGCCTGATTGCTGCCAAACCCATAGCTGAGTCATTGGCAGCGTTTCTTTTCCACTAGAACAGTTCATTCTTAGTACAGGCAAATCAAGTGACTGTGTGGTTACCGATTTAGCAATACCAGTTTACCAGTTTGGGTTAGACCGTGGGGTCATGAGACTATTGTTGTACGTGGAGGACAATGTGACGCACATGTGCATGCCCTTCGTATGCTCCCGCTCTGCTAAAGCTGCGCGACGCAAGTCCCCATGTTGCGGGTGCCAGAGGGCAGCCAGAGGTAACGGTTTGAAAAGTCTGAACTTCAATACCCTCATGCTCAGGTTGACCGGCCCGACCAGTCTGAGATGTTTCATACCAAAGGACGCTGAAGAGATCTAATGTTGGTGAGTCCAGCTTACTCTGGACGTGGCGCTCGCTCGCTGCTGTTCAGGAGACAGTTTGGCTTTCGCACTTTCAATTTCGAATCGTCACTTCATGTGGGTGGAGAAGTGTCCATACCCACCAGAATTTCATGTGAGCAAAGAGGGAAAATGTACTCACTTCGGGGGTTATGAGACGCTCTTTTTTTGTATTTCTACATGAATATCTTGCCTGGTGAAGCTTTAACCTGTAAATCTATCAATAATCAATAAATATGAGATAATAAATCTCTTTCTCTGAGTTAGCATGATGGGACTATCTTTAATCTTAGCTTTTTTCTATTTACTGTGTTCTTATCCTTTTCTTCGCTGCTGCAATGAACCAGTTTCCCCATGGGGATCAATACATTTCATCTTTTACTTTACAACCTATTGATTACAACAGCAAAAGGTTTCTGCAGTACACCACTTGAACTCTTACGCTGAGTGGTATGCCCCTTTAACGGCAAGGGAAAGGAGGCCGTCTCGTCCGACGCCACTGGACACCAGAGACTGCCTTTTCCTCTCCTCTCCCTTTCTGTGTTTGCACCATTAATATGGAATGAACCTCCTCCAAACGTTCCTGAGAGGAGAGATAGTGGGTACAAAAATATCTTCTACCTTCTCTCCTTAGCTGCTTATCGCTTCACCCAGCACACATACACAAACATCATCCCAGGGTCAAAGGAAAAATCAGTCAGGGCGCTGAGGCTCTGACCCCTGACCTCTGTGCTATTGATGGCAATGTTGGTGATCTGGGATTTGAAGTTGCTCTGGATAACAGTGTTGGCTAAATGTCTGAAACGTTAGTGCAGAATGGACACTTGGTATTGAGTGTTTCTGGGGTTGTGCCATCGGGGGGGATGAAGAGCCAGTCAGGTTAATAGGAAGGCCTCCCTCCCACCAGGCACCATAATGAGGTTTCTCACGGCAGCTGTTAATGCACTCCATTAATTAGCACTGTTCCTTCAAAGCTAGCTAACCGGCTATTTCTGATGGCTATCCTCGGCTGCTGAGCATTTCCATCCCTGTACTTTAACACCACGTAAGAATGAGGCACTAAAACTGCCAGGTTTCATGTGATGGGATTATCTGTTATATGTTCATATTAGGGAGGAGAGTCACAGGGGATTGGTTGTGTAGCTTTTGGTCAGTCCTTCCAAGATTTTGCCAAAGGTTTCTGCAAAATCAGCAGTTTTCTGACAACTATTCCAGGTGCTTAAAATTTTGACCAGCCTCCCAACATGTTGCCACATAAAACAGCCTTCCTCAGTGTAATCGGTATACCTGTCAACAAGTAGACCACTGCAACTTTTCACTTGCAACGTCTATTAAAGTCACAGCGTGCAAATAAACAGAAAACAACTTATTTAGTATTTTCCAGGGAAGCCACGGGGCACGGCGGCATTCACTCTCAAGCACAACCGCCTTCTCTGTGGCCGGCTTCAGCAAGCAACCTCATACAAGCTTCAACACCTACTCTCACCTTGCTGTTCAGACCAGAGACACTTGCGGTCCTGTGCAGCTCGAAGGGAAGAGCATGGCGTTTATTACTGGGATCAGGGTTTCCATTCCCACCGGGGCCACCCACGCTAACATGCATTGCACTCATTGCACTGCAGGTTTGGATAGAAGCGTCCACCAAATGGCTTTAATTAGAGTGGGTCTGTGGAGGAAATGTTTTGGGCTGTGGGTGGTTTGGTCCGTCAACTATCTGTGAGATAATTGACCGTTGTCTCCAACACTGTCAGCCAAGAGGAGTGGTGTTAAAAGCCTGAACATAATAATATAAAAGCGGTAGATAAACTTCCAAATTAAATCATCGTTTTGAGGGGAAATCCACCTTTTGCTATCCACAGTTAGGTCTGCTCCACCTGCCACTTTGACGGGTAAACAACCATCATTTGGAAGTGCTACTCTCGTCTTAAAATAAACCAACTGACTTGTGAAACAGCAAGAGTGGCTGGTTAATATGGTTTCCTACACTTCCTGTTCTGGTATCACGACCATCTTCAACCACAAATACAGATTACAGAGCAGAAACAGTTTTCAGTGCCCCGGGTCCTGGAGGTCGATTCCCCATTCATTTTCTCTATAGAGATTTAAGAAAATCCTGATATTAAGGATTTTAACCTTTGAACTGGGCCAACCAGCTACCAGTTGAATCATGAGCTTATAACTCTAGAAAAATATATATAATATATATAAGAAAAACATAAAAAAGATTTGGGTACAAGATGAAAAAATGAACTGCTCATTGTATACAGCATCGGGAATGATGTCATTGAGTCCCTTTCCATAATTTTCAACATTGATATAATAGTGATGAATGATTTGTAATCATTTTAGCCCTTGTGCACGTGTCATGGCAGCCAGACTCAACCATGGTAACGTTTCTATGGTCACAGTGACCTCTCCAATTGGTGGGAACTCGCTAAAGCTTGTGGGTAGTACAGTTCACAAGAAACTCAGGAATAAAACACAATTTCTTAACAGTGACGTTGGAATTAGAGTGAATTAGAGTCATTTAACAATCTGATAGCTCATGGTACGTCACCTTGTACCGTTATGGCTGATAATCAGATTCTTTATGGGAAAGATAAATGGGAAAATTACTTGCGGCAACCGGATGTTTCAGCTCTATTAAGGATTTATCTGTGAAATAAAACGCTCACTCGTCTATCAACGCAGATAACGTACAGTGTGTACTGGTACTAGCCAATCAAAACATGTTGGACAGGACACTTTTAGTGTTCTGCTGATACTCTGGGAAGACTGAGTAAACAGGAACGGGCAGCGTAATGCTGCTGATAGCTCTAACTGTCATAAAAACACTCCCTCAGCTCGTTCAGGGTTTTCTAGCTGCCGCACTCATGAAACAACACTCAGGAAGCCTCTCCGTCAAACGTTCAGACAAATGGCTTCATGTGGGTCAGCGCTATACGGAGACATGGAGACATTCAGGCCCGGTCAGCAGCAACGGACGGACCATTTAAAGAAGGAAGTGATAAAAGAAGAAAAAAATAAATGCTAAAAATAAAAGAAAAATGACAAATTTGTGCCAATCAGATAAAAAACAAAAAAACCCTAAAAAGTCCTGAAGGGAGGATAATTTGTGTCGAGTTACTGAGGACATCAAATGAATGATTCAAGAATATTCTGTGCTATACAATGTCTTATGGGTAAACAACAGTCAGCAGCTGATTCATTTTGGTCCTCGTCAAATAAGTTTGTTGGCGTTCCCTCTGCTGTAGACTCAGTGTAACAGTCCAAAATCCACGTTGAAAAGGTTTCCAGACTCTCTCCAAAGTCAGAGACTATAAAAACACTGTAAAGTAGTTTTATTAAATCTAAAAAAAACAAAACAACAAACATTCATGTTGAAACTGATGAAACTTATTTGGTGATCCTCTTTGCACTGGTCCCCAGCAGCCATTTCTAAATAGCCAAACTGCAGTTGGGCCATTAACGTCTTTTCTCAGCCCTGGCATCATCTCCTACCAAATCCCCAACCCTCCACCTCTGTAGCCCTGGCTGAGTGAGGAAGCAGCACATCCAGGCCAGTATGAGTTAGTGTCAGGGTGGCGTTACACCGTGAGAGAAGTGGCACGCCGCTCAGCGTGAGGTGGGCCCATGGCTGAGGCCGGGCCCATGGCTGAGGCCGGGTGTTCGCCATATGGTGGCCGATTTACAGCTGGTGTGGAGTCACGGCGACAGGCGCCATAAAACCTCTCAAGCGTATGGGCAGAGACAGCATGGCCAGAGCCAGTTACATTGGTCCGCCTGCCAAGATGCTGTCCACAGTAAGACCTGAGCCAAGCTGGTGAACGTAACTCACTGGCACACATCTGTACCTAAAGTAATGCAGATTTCCCAAAACCTGGCATGAAGGCAGGGGCGGCAATCTGCTTTTATACATTCCTTGCTATCTACCAGAATGAATAGTCTAAGCAAAGCATTGGTGAACGAGGTCATCACAACTGTGTCCTAACTCACACTATTCATTTAAACTCATGTTAAGGAAACAAACAGAAAATACTACAAATTAAAAGCTCAAGCACACACCTCTCTGGGTGTGATGCTGAATGCTGTTATATCTGCAAGTTGAAGCGCCTCGTTTTCTTTTTGAAATTACTTTGACATTTCCAGTCTTGGTCACAACTACCACTGAAATCCTGGTGGGAAATAATTCATCTTCAATACATCCATGAACCTGTTTACATGCACGCAAAAAACAATTAAGCAATTAAGACAATGATGCGAGTAAGGCAGGACCCGTGTGAACACTTTGTTAGTGTTATTATGTTTAGAGTGTAATCACATAAGCTGCCATTAATAGACCAGGCAGAACATGGAAACACCTTAAGTGTGAGCAAGAGTGTGTAGTTGGTGACCTAGCTCATGTTTTTCTGTCAGTATTTCTAATAACCACAGGTCTCATGTAAACCAGGTTAGTAGGGGAGGTGTCACCTTAACATCAATGTGCGACAATAATTCATGTGTTCAGGTTCCTTGGGGAGCAGATCATGATGGCAGATGGAAAGTGAGGGTGTGGTAGGTGTGAGGGTGCAGAGTTTACACTTCCTTCCTGGTCGTTGTTGAAACCGACCGGTAATAGAGGGAGGGGCCTAACTGCTAGACATGCAGGTCAAACTCAAGGAAAGCTGAAACAATTATCAGCAGACAGAGAACTGTGTAAAACTTTGAACAACTTTGTACTATCTAGGCCCCCGGTAGAGTTGAGCCCAGGCAGGTGGCCTGGGTGGAGCCATTAACAGGGACAGTTAGAGACTGTGATGGAAACCAACAGAAAAGAAGGCACTGGCAGGAAGTGGGGCAGAAAGCTGTGGGTGTGTAGCGACCGGTGAGGATGACAAAGCAATAGTCTCACTCCCACTCTCCACAAATTTGGTGAATTGGTGGAGATTTTTGCCACCGGGCACCATCGTCGAAGGGAGGTGAACCTGCTCTCTGCCCGACAGGGGGAAATATGTCACCGCTAATGGCTTTGAAGTTTTCTGAAAGTGCCTTTTAGATGAAGAGAAAGTAACCCACTGTCCTGTGATATTACCTAAACCCTAAGTGATTCCCAAAGGTGATTCGTGGGATGTCATGAGGCGTTTGTAGTCTAGACACCAGGCAGGGTGAACCTTTTCCACCTTTTTGTGTGATTAACGTATGGATCAGGACTTCTGCAGTGTTGTTTGTATTATTAGGGGGTTTTATGAACAACACTGACCTCCAGATAAGCCTGTCCATGGCAGCAGGGTGGCCTAGTGGTTAGCGAGTCACAACCAACCAACCAAGACATTGAAGAAACACTGGTCTGCTCATTTTAAGTCGCTCTGGATAAGAGCGTCGGCTAAATGCCCGAAGAATGTAAAATGTGGTGGGAGATGTTGAACTCCACCTAAAAAGGCAGCGTACTTGACCTCAGACTCTTCCAAATATGGGCGGAGGAGGAAAGAAAGGAAGTCAGAAGCCTTGCGTGACCTGCCAGGAAATCCACAAAGAGATAATTCTCAGCAGCCGGGCAAATTCCGACACTAGACCAAACACAAACAATCCCAGTGGACTTCTCATCCTCTCTCTCTCCACAGCTAACATAAAACCTAATGATGTCAAGGAGGGCAATTAGGGAGGTAGTAGATTAAGAGAAGGATGCTGGCTGGCTTCAGGCATAAGATATACCTTGTACAAAGGGATCAGTTTCATTATGTCTTCTCAGTGTTGCGTCTTTCACGAGTGAGAGGTGGGGAGGTGTGAGTGGGTGGACCTCCGCTCAACATTCAGCCTCACACAGGATGCAGACACCATTTCATTAAACTGTAGCCACTGTAGCCGGGGTGGGTGGGTCCATAAGCCTCACACAGAGCAGAGTCTCAGTTTCAGCACTGCAGGGGGTCCTGAGGCTCAGGGACAGTCTGGAAGTGACAGGCTAATCACTCAAGAGGAAGGGTTGTAGTCATATTGAGGATCTACAATGGCTGATGAGGGCGGAGCTAAACCTCAACTAAAGGATGAAGAGAGAAATTGCCATTTAGTGGATGCTTTCATCCATTTTTAGCATGGGCCAACAGTGGTAAGACCTGCTAACCCTGATAATGTTAGCCCCCCTGCTCCACCCATTTATCTACTCCCTGGAGGTTGTACACCACCTGAAATTTGAAACAGCGCAGGCAGCACCACATAGACAGACCTCCATCAAGGACTGGCTCAACGAAGATGAACTGGGACCACTGGTCTTGTTGGGGGATTGACTGAAAGTATTTGTGCGGCCATAATGGAAAGCCAGTCTCGGTCAGTTAAGACTTCCGTCTACTGCCATCTGAATGCTGGTCGTTTCAAAAAGATTTCTTCTGCTGTGGGAAGGAGCATCAAGTCAATCTCCTGACTCCAGCAACTTCCCAGAATGACTTAACACAGGCCGAGGCTAATGCTATCAATCTGATTACACTCAATCCAACCCAGCTGCCTGCATCCCATCCCTTGAGCTGTAGCCAAGACTACAGCCATGCCAGTTCTGTGGAAAAAACAAAAAACCATTCCTGGAATACCGCTGTTACAAAATGACATCCTAGCAATGGGCCCTTTATTAAGCTGACCTCTTCCAGATGAACCAGGGACCTGGTCAGAGATTTAGCAACACGTGACAAAAGTAATTACCAGTCTTTACACTTCTGTGATGGCCATGCAGAAAAGGAAGAACGGCTAACTGAGAGCGTCATTGTAGGTTTTCTTTACTTCAGAGCGCTGCATTGTGGAGCCATTATGTTTCTATGATATACTCTATCTTCTCTCTGCCTGTGGCTGCCTGGTGTCTCTTCCTCTTCCTCTGTAGTAAACAAGCAGAGTGAAGCCTCCCCTCTCTGATTAGGCTCCATTAGATCCATGCCTCGGCAATCAGACTGCAACAGCCTTCCCCATTCAGACACATGCAAGGATCTCTGAGCAGACAGATGCTTACAGCAACAAATACGAAACCGTGCAGCGCTCTCCACCGCATCAAGAGACCAATAGCATGATCTGCGTTAGCCGTACACACAGCCTGAGTGTTGGCCTTCACTCAGTTATGCCACACTGAGCACACAACAACAAGCTAGAGTGGAAACATCACAGGCTGTGTTCAAGTGTGAAATCCTGTCACAAAGACACTTCTATAGCATAAAAACTAAACTCCAAACTAAGAAACAAGCAAATAGTTTCATCCCAAAAGACGAAACACCGGTTTTCTATCCGAAATTCATTCCATCAACATTTCAAAAACACAGATGACTCTAGTCTTGAAAACATAACTATTTTGTTACTCTCATGTTGTAAGAGTAGGCGTCAGGTTTTCCCAAATGGTAGACATCTCATTTTGGAACGCTACATATGATCAACTGTAGCCTCCAACAGCCCCGCCAGTACGAGTCATGCAATCCAACACACACTCCACCCACTCCTATTTCCCATTTTTGACACTTGACAGCATTTAGGTTCAGTGGAAAGAGGAAATGCGTACCGTGTGTCAGTCGGAGGAGGCGAGCTTGTTGCTGCTGCTGCTGCTTGGTCGGACTAAACCTGGTACGACAAGCCACTGAGCTCAGCCCTCTCTCTCACTCACACATACACACACAGAAATACACACTAAACAGGGGAGGGAGGAGGCAAGGCAGAAAGGAGTCTGCAAGAGTGCCTCTCTCTCTTCTTCTTCTCCAGACACCCGGCCCCTCCTTCGGTAATTCTCTTGCTCTCCTGCTCTGCAGATTTCACATCGCTGGTGTTTGTTTACTCTTCCTCAGCTTTTATCTGGCCTCAAACCTTCCTGCGCTTTTTATACTGCACTCATGATTGTGTCTCTCATTCTCTCTCTCTCTGCCCATGCATCCATCTCACCGATGCTCATCAGAAACAGCAGTAAAACACAACCCAAAAAAAAAAAAAACAAGGAAACACACAAGAATGTAAAGCCACGTTCAACCACGATATGTGTGTATGTGTGCATCTATAACATGCACACCTTCAAACACAACTACTGAAACCGTACGGCTCCTCCTCATTCACTGTGTTTTCTGTGCACTGAGGCCCTCCTGCACCAGGTCAATCTAACCAGCCATCATGGAAAAACACCCGAGAGAACGACGTGAACGACACAACAACCCTGCTACCTAATTATGGGCCCAATAATGCTCCTCGACTCCTCTGTTTCCATTAACCTACTTAACTGTTTTCCACACACCGCAGGACAGGCATCCACTTAAAGACACAACGCAGAATTACCCTGGAACAGTTTAACATCCCGTAGAATAAAGTTGATGGGCTTGTCGATCAATACCAATGACTCAGCGATCACTCCGCCGGCTGCCGAGATCCCTGGCTTTCAAAACACTTTCCGACCTGCACTCAGTTATGGAGCAGAAACTCCCCACCCATTGAAACTGGCAAGTTCTCAAGTCCAAAATGCGATAAAGCATTATTCCAGTAATATTATTTCAGTATTTTGCTTGGTGAAATATTACCTCTCCACTAGACGCTTCTGTTGGATCTCTGCTCTTTTCAGCTAGCTTACTCATCTCTAATGTGAAAATGTGACTTTTTGTTTGTGTCAACAAGAGGCCAACGTAATTCAATGGGACGGATAAAAGTCATAGATACTTAATGCCTCTTTAATAAGAAACAAACCCTATCCAGCATCATATTGTTTGCAAAATTCATTTAGCTGTCACATCCTTTGAGTCTCTGTATTAAAAAACTATCATTTCAGAGTAAAAACAATCTTTAATCCAAAAGGTCACGATGTAAACAAAGCCAGTAGTGGAGCAACAGTGTTTCTACAGTGGCAATAAACGGCAACTATGGATTGAGCCCTCCAAGTGCCATGTTGATTTAGTAGTAACATTAGTAGTAACAGTTTGGTAACATTTTCTCGACTTTATTTCCACTAACTGGCTCGCACTTCCTGGAGCACAATTAACTAATGGCAAACAGTAACTGCAATTCAAGTAATTGCAAACACGCAACATAAGCTGAAAATAACATCCACTGAAAAAGGAAAAAAACTAATAAAATCAGCAACCACCCCACAGTTTGGCTTTTAGACAAGGTTTTTTGAAGTAGCAAACAAAGACAACGTTTTCAAGTGAATAACGGTGACCAAAGAACCCTGCAACTTTTTAAAACTGCCTTTTACATGATTCCAATTATTGTGGAATTTGTTTTTGGTTTCTTCCACCCTGTGTCTCTACTGTCCAATGTTAAATTAATATTATCTCATGCTAGAAGTTTTACTTCTTTATCCCTATCGTTTTGTACTCCTGTGACGCACTTTGTAACTCTGTTAAATAAAGTACAAGAACTTCTACATGGACCAATGGACATGCCATGCTCTCAAGGACATGTCATGCTCTGTTCCTTTCTTATGTGAGGAACAGAGAAGACCTTAGTTAACCCATAAATGAGGCCTTGAGTATTTCAGTGTGTAAGGAGGAGGCAGCATTCACACATTACAAGCCATATCATTACACCATCTTATTGGCTTTGCCCCATTTAACAGGTCCAAGCATGATAAGGTATTGTGACAGCTATGCTACCAAAAGGTTTTCACAACTTTATTTTTTTAGTTCTTCCATGCAGCAACACACTGAAATCAGACATATTTAACTCTACTCTGCAAAACAGACTCGGACAAATGGCTGCAATGTGAGCGTCATCGGCAAACATGTGTAGTTTCCATTAGTGGCTTATTGACAGCATTGCAGGCCAGGTGAGACAGAGGTGTGTTCTGTTTCTTTTTCACAACATTTTTGTTAGCAGTTTGAAATCAGACTGAAAGGATAGTTAGTGGGTACACACTGTACCATGATAGCAGTTTTGAGAAACATTATTACACTAGACATACAGATAACAGCTGTTCATGCTCTAGCTGGATGAAGGCACATTTTTTCTGAATCAGTCCTACAAAGGGACAATTGTGATGGAGCAGTCTAAATGTAGCCTGCTGAGAGAGTGGACTATGATTCATGTCATGTCAGAGAAAAAGTGACTTATTTGGATCTTCAAAAAAGGCCTGTTTCTCACACTACACCGTGCTGGTAAAGGAAAGGCAAAAATCCAGAACTTCTCCAAGGAGCTTGAAAATAGTGAAGTCAACCCAACAAACATGGTGCATCCATCACACTGAGAGATGTAAGCTCACGTGCCATGGAATACTGGCCATTTTAGCTCAGCTCCAGGCAGGAATCTCCTCCTGACAGAGTCATTCTATGTCTTGAACGATATTTTCTCAAAACAGAGAGGAACAACAAAGCAACCATTTATGGTACTGACGTCACGACACCATGGCACAGCAGATACAAATACAATAATTCTACCTTTAAGATTTGATTTCCCAAATACATAGTTATTCTTTGTAATTTTGAAGGGAACAGACACTACAGATGTGTGTCCTGTAGGAAGAAGGAAGACACAACGTAAGTCATAATCATCTTATATGGAGAGCAATATTCTAGTTTTTCAATAAGCAAGGCTTTACATTTATCAGCAGGTATTTTATACAAGCCAATGATAGAAAATGACATGAAGACCTTTCAAACTAAAATTGCGGTTCTAGAGAAACTAGTTTTGTACCATTTCCCAAACCTGATACTTTTTAAAAAGAAAATGTACCAGTGCTCTATGTAATACAAAGTTATCACACTTTGAGTGTACAAGTAAAACTGACATCTCTGGATTGAGTGTGCCATCCCTGTGCAGTGTTATGCTAATGCCAAACGAGCAGTGATAGATAAGGAAGTCAAAGAAGACAAAGACGAGTGTGTTCAACATGAATTCTTCTGAAGCTTCTTGGCAACCAGGAATTTAAAACTTTCTCCAAAAGTTTAGTTTGTGGCAGCCAACTCATTCAAATGTCACGGGGGAAAAAACAAAACAAAAGAATACATTTATAACTATTCTGGCCTTTATTTTATTTCAACCATTTGTGTCAAACACTGCTTCGGCTGATGGTGTTTATTTCTTGTGTCTGTTCTTTCTTGCAGATGCTGGCGTTGTACAAATCCCAGTTTTTAGGTGTTGGCTGAACACCAAGAGAAATAGTTTAAGACGTTAGAAGGAATATCTTAATATATTTCTCCTGTATAACATTCAGGGAAGTATTGTCTGTGATACTAATGTAGGATAAATGAAGGGTAAATGTACGAATGGGGACTTCTACAACAGCTACCGCTGTATCAGTTACTGGTTGCCACTCTTCCAATCTTTTAGCCCCTCTAAGTATTGAAGCCTGCTGAAAACATATTTCATCATAACTGCAGCCCGTGAGCTGACACACAATATATTACCCCCCTAAAGCCAAAGGAACTGGATACTCCAAGAGGGATGTGTGTGTGTGTTCCTTTGTGTTCTTGTGTTCACAGATGTGACTGCACAATCCAACACGTAAAGCCTCAAATGTGGACACAAACAACTAAAAAGGAAGCAAACAATTCATCTGCAGTGGTTCACCAAGCATGCAATAAAAAGACTGAGACTTCTACAATGGCTGCATCTGTAAGAGAACACACAAACACTTACCCCAAACCCCACCTGGAAACCACCCACCACCCCAACTCAGCTAAAAAGATTGCATTTTCTATCAGCACAAGCTTCGGCACCAGAGACAATTCTCAATGTAGCTTCTGTAGCATTTGAAGATGTGAGTCATTTTGTCAACACCTCAACACCAAGTTTTATTTCCAGACTTTCAGCTGGGGAGGATCAGCTTGTATTTCCTGTTTACTTTAACCTATTTAGTTTAGTGGTGTGAGGCCAACAGCACTCTGACCACTGATGCATCCTCTGTTTTCAGCTCTCAAAACGCAGCCTGAAGCCTTTCACTTCTGGGTTCTTGCAGCCTGTCTACTGCTTGTTCCTGTCACATTAGGAGCCATTTTAGGTATAAGAATCAAGACGTGTCCGATCTGCCAATTACAAATGTATTAACAGCAGAGTCAGTGAAGGTTAAACCCCATATAGGATCAATTTATTAGATTTACATTGGTATGTGTTGGTCTGGCCACTACTGTAGCATAGACTTGGCTTGCGTCCCCTCCCTGGTTCACTGGGTCTGGCAGGCAAACTGTCAGAGAAATTGGAGCTGCTGTTTGGTTCTTATCTACAGGAAGACAAGGCCTGAGGATGTCAGCTTCCTGTAGCGCATGGCACTGAGGATCTGTTGGACAGCGTCAAGTGTCCTGTGCATTACTAAATCCCAAATTAGGACCACATTGTGATGTAGCCCAAACCTTTAACTGATAAACAAACTGGTTCAAACACTACAGCACATGATGGGTGCAGTATTTCTTTTTTTTATCCAAGTAAATTTGACTGAGCAAGCGTGCTCTTTCCCAGCAGCATCCTATGGCCGACAGTCTTCTTCTGTTGGCCATTCTGCAGATCCACTGGGGCAACTGAGGGTTAAGTGCCTTGCTCAAGGGCACCTAGACAGGAGTTGTTGAGAAGAGTTTTTCTCATTCATTTAACCTGCTCAGATTTCCCCAGACAGTCTGGGAATTCCAACCAGCCATCTTCCAGTCGTAGGCCTGCATCTCTACCCTCTGGGCTACCTCCAGCCCATTGTGCTGCAACTGCATAATGGTTGTGTATGTGCCTCTTGACTGAGCCTGACTGCAGGATATTCTGAGAAGCAGGTCACCAGGGTTTTGTTATGTACAGCGTCAATGACAGCAAACTGAATGGTAGTAGTGCTTGAATTTTGGAGGTAGGCCAGACTGGGGGCGAGCCCTGGCTGCCGTCAACCTTCCTGAAGCGTCTCCTGACTGTGAGGACATCGGAGAGAGAGAGGGGAGAAGCAGCAGACAGCTGGCCGGCTTCCCAGAGGCTTTCATCTTTGTCTTGGGAGCCTTCCTCTTCACCAACGGGCCCTTTCAGCGAACAGTAGGATATGCCAGCAACACAATGTGTCCCACAGTCTGAGTCTCGCACCATCGAGGCATCGCAGTCGTGCACAATGTGTGATCAAATGATATCAAACTACCCCAGAGACTAGACACAGACGGCTTTTTTATTGCTAACATGGAGGAAGACATCCATCAAAGTAAATGCAATTCAAAAGACAGCATTTACTGTGATTCAAAAGAAGCTGTGAAGACACCAACACGGTTTTCAAACCTATTTATGTTACCAATTTCATCATGTAGCAATTAAAATGG
>OOFE01012638.1:0-19171 GCA_900323365.1 Monocentris japonica | reverse complement strand
TTTTGGTCTGGGTTGGAATGTTTGTTCACATTGCTAGAAAAGAGGGCACTTTTGGTTTGGCATAGTTTTGATGAGAAATATGCACACACACACACACACACACACACACACACACACACACAGCTGCAAACCTCCAGGTGTTATCCCATCCCCCTCTCACCCTACTTCTAAGACAAGTACACTAGCTCCCTCCACGAGAACCACCACATCCAAACAAAACATTACACCTGTTGGTTATGAGAACCTTTTCTTTTCTTGCACACAACCACAACATGATGCAATGCTCAATCTTGCTTTTGTCTTTCTTTCTCTCCCTCCATGGCTATGATTGTTCTATGTGCATTCTAACCCTTCTAAACACTGGTGGAATAGTATAAGTGCAGTCAAACAGTCATTCAAGTCAGAATCTCAAGTCGGAATCTCAGGCAGGATCTCTCTGGCCTGAGTTTGAAGAGATAAACACACATGGTAAACAGAATTCCCTGTGCATGAATTTTTACTTGAAAACACGACTAACTTCGATCTACAGTACCCTGTAGTCTTTATGTTATGGAAACACGTGTTGTAACAGCTTTTACTGCAGATGCTTCAGAATTCAGAACAGACCTTTCTCTGTCACAATAAGCAACTCATCGTCATCCATAGGAAGCACCACCTGTTGCACAGTTCTTGGCTCCACCTTCCTCTTCCTCTACATGCTCCCACTTGGTCATATCATTCGTAAGCATAATGTCTCATTCGTAAGCATAATGACCCAAATTGCTTTGACGCTCAGAAACTACTTCAGTGACTGCAAATGCTGGATGTCCCAAAATTGTCTCCAGGTAAATGAAGGCAAATCTGAAATATTTTACTTGGCCCAAACAACAATAGAAATCTTACTCTAAATGGCCTACATAACCTGCCATTGAATATAAAGCCAATGGCCAGAAATTTAACTTAGGAGCTCGGATTTTAACTGGTGCCAAACAAAGAGACCATATTACCCCAATCTTAGCATCTCTACAGCACGGCATGGTCTAGCCCCCACCTATATTGCTGACCTTTTAACCCCTCTGAGCCAGCGTGCAGCCAGACATCTTTAGGGAAGGCCCTTCTGTCTGTTCCACCTTCTGGGCTCAAGACAAAAGGTGACTGCGCCTTTTAGTTTCATCTTTTACACTTCTAAAAACATAATTTTGCAGACAGGCTTTTATATAAATTGTTCTTTTTGTATTTATAACTTTGTTGATCTATTTTCTACTTGTAATTGTAAATTTCTTCTTATTTATTACTGTGTTTTTTTAGGGACAACTTGTTTTGGCTGGATATTCATATGGTCATGGACATGCTTTTATGTAAATTGCTCTCTCTGTTTGTATTTGTGTTGGTATCTGTGCATCTCTTATTACATTATTTTATCTAATTCTAATTCCTTTCTAGTTCTATTGCATGTAAAGCACACTGTTTTTACAAAAGTGCCATACAAATAAAGTTTGATTATTATAATTATGCACTGCAGTATTTTTAATAGAGACCATACAAGGTCTCTATTAAGAAATGGGGACTGAACCACGGCATACTCAGTGTTGGCTGTCTGGGCAGTAGCTGCAGGTTCCACGCAACAATATTGAGGCCAAATACAGATGCACACACTCAGGTTTAGCAGACAGACAGAAATACAGACATGTAATGAGGTCTAAAAGTCTGAGTCCACTACCAAGAACTCTTGTTTTATCATTTATCAAAAACAAATACAAAGTTTTAGTCAAATTATATTTCTCAAACTAGATTTCATAATTTTAAGGTACAGGGAACAAATGGGTCCATTGCATTTATTTATTTGTGTGATGAAATTGTATAACAATACTCAAATGAAAAAGTAATAAAATATAAAATGGGCTACATATCATATTGCTAGAGGATATAGCTTCACCGTTTTCGGGGGTTGGGGATGGTGTACTGTGACTCGAGGTGAATCACTGATTTTCTACCACTGAAAGCGGTTGGTCATCTAACACAATGAATTCTGCTCTTTTCTCTGTGATTCTTTTTGCTTTCGTGCCATCACCAGCGAGCCACTCTTGCCCGTGTATGGATTGTTCTAGCGTTTGCTGCTTTTCTTGGCTAGTGTTCGCCTGGCTAGCTAGCTGCTGCTGTTTGGCTGTGGTGAACAAGGGTGTAGGTTTGGTTTGAAAGTTGGTAGGGACACATTGGATTTGGCGGACAACCCAGACATTTATAATTCTTAAATCCTAACATGCTATCATTTTCACTTTAGAGTAACAGGCAACAACAGTACAAGCATGTGTCACAGCAGCTTGATTACATTCTAAATGTTGATGTTAATGTTAACGACATGTTACTATTTTGGAATAAAATCAGGTCATCCAAAACTACCATTTACCTAAATGATATGTCTAATTTCCTCTGTCTTTCTCAGCCTCATCACATGAAATATGATGTTTCTTTTCTTTTTTATATAGCTATACAGTGACTCCCTGTCCCGCTGATTCCTAAGGAAGAGGAAGAGCTAAAGAGATTGCACTTCATGGGCTTCATTTCAAATGTAACTGAACTAACCAAATGGTGTGCCCCCATGGTTCCTGGCTCAAAGCTATGAAGGAAAATATGTGCATGTGTTGATCTTAAAAGACTGACCTACTTCTAAAACTAGCAGACACAACTGTTTTCTGAAGTTTAGATGCTAAATGTGGATTTTGGCAGAGTCCACTGACAAAAATTCTGCTAAAGTCATCCAACATTTGGTGCAAAGTAAGACTTCAAGCATGTCATATCAAGTCCATATTACCCCCAGGCCAATGGCATCTCCAAGCATGCTGTCAGAAGAGTCAATTCAGTCTTCAGGCTGGATGACTCTTACCTGGCTCCTCTGAGCTATCACTCACCCCCTACAGAGCCTAATGCATGAGTCCAATGAAACTACAGATGGGTAAATATATCCCGACAATCAGGCAATTATTAAAGACAACCTGAGATGTGCATGGCCAAGCATTGGCAAACTTAATAATAGGGCAAAAGCAAAAAGGTCCTCTATCAGCTTGAGCTTGATAGAGAAAATGACTGGAAAATTACAGCCATTATGTAGAACTGAAAGGACACTCGTGCTAAGTGCACAAACCCATCAAGGGGAAACTGTAGCCACATAAAGCTAGCAAACAGGGCAGGCAGCTTGCCATTCCTGGTGAACAATCCAACAGTCCGACCAGGCTGCATGGTCTTCCTGATGGTTTTCCACCCAGTCACCCTCGCTGTTATAGGACTCACCGACTTTCATACGAGAAAGTTCAATGGAGCAGGACAGGACCCTCTGGAAAAAAGTAAAAATCAAAGATGAAAGACTCCCAAAGGGTCCTGTATCAGGACTAGCTTCTATAAAGAATTGTGACTGTCATAGAATAAACTTTGATGTGGTTTGTTTTATTTTATTTCTGATCAGAAAGGAAGCACTACTGTTATTTGTGTATTTCAGTCTTTATTGACTGATTTTCTTATTTCTTTTTTTAATGTAGGGCAGGGGTCAGGAACCTTTTCACCTCCAAGAGCCTTGGTTTTCCTTTTTTCAGATACAAGAGCCACAGCAATGTTAACACTTGGATTAATTAAAAATATTTACACTTGTATCAACTAATGTACTGAAAGATACACAGGAAATATAAGATATGACATCATTTATTATCATTTATTCTATCATTTATTATGACATCATTTACCATACAACATAATCACAGTGCATGTCATAGTATATATTTACCTGTAAATGTAGAAATTTCCCAACTCTGTCGTGAATGTGCACATGTGCGTGAGGCTCTCTGATCACATTTCTGTAACATACTGATATCGACCAAAAAGTATTCGTTGTAGTAGAGTCTTATAAGAGATTATTGGTCTCATGGAGTTACAGTATGTTACTATTACTACTATTGGACCAAAATATTAAATCAATCAGCCATCAATTTATTGGCCAATGGCCAATGGTGTTGATGAAGAACCCAGATACGAAAATCTGTTTTCACCCCTGGTAAAAGTGTAAACAAAGAGACATGCTTGTTACATTGTAGCGGATCAATTTATTTTTTCTTTATTTGCGAACCTCATCTGAGAGTCGCTCCTCAAACTGCTCACTTGCTATTCTCTGTTTGATTTAATTAGTTTGTTTTAGTTCCGTTTTCTTGGCCAAACCCCCAACGCTACTGGCTATACTCCCCTGCTCAACCAATCAGCGTTTGTTTGACGCACACGACTGCAACTACGCGTGGCGCGTTGTTGAGATTTGGGAGGGGTGTGCGTCGACCCATCTGTGAGCATCTGCAGGCTACACTTACTCATAAAACACTTCTCTGCGTAGCTATGTGAAGATGTTTACGTGTTTCTATGCAGAAGTATAACTCGGCTTTTACATGACTGAATCGGCCAGTCTCTCAGATCTCAGTTTACTACAGAAGCCAATCCGAAGAGGTATTCCGGCCACGTGGTATGCTGTACCCACAACAAAACATAGAGACAGGACTGAGAGCCTTGCACTACTGTGACTAGCTTTGCACTCACATTAGCCGGGAAATGTCAAAATTTACCAGATTTACCTTGGGAAATATATACATTTACCGCCCCGCTGATAAATGTATACATTTCCTGGTTAATGTACACATTTACCTTAACATATACATCATTATCGATTGGACACAGAAAATAATGCCACTGTTCAACTTTGACTTCATGTTTATCTGTTGTATCACACACTCACTTTATGACATTACCTGGACCATTATTACCATATTGGGAGACCTTCACATTCTGCTGTTAAGTGTCTTAATTAAATGTACAGTTAGTGTCTAAATTATTGCACTCTCATTTCACTTCCAACATTCCCTTTTTTCCTTTTCCATCTCTTCCAGTAAGGGGGGGCTGGCCTGTGATGTCAGGCCAGGGCTGTTTCCCTGGTAATGAGCTGTCAAGGATATAAAGAAGGCTGCTCTTTTTTTCCTTGCATATCTCTTCTTCCCAAATAAGGGCTGTACGAGAGAGCTAGTCTGGCAGCAGCATCTGTGGAGAGCGTGCCCTGGGGACTCTAGTGTCACAGATGCAGTGTAAGAATCATGTGAATGGAGAGGCTCTCCCTGACTGCAGGCTGTGGGACTGGCATGATTAGGCCTTTAGATGTTGTCTGTTGCATGAGAATTGGGTTCTGAGGTGCTCAGAAGCACTGGACTGAAGGATTGATTAAATTTGCCAGCCACTAATGAGAAAAATGAATGCTCCAGACTCTGCTCTTTTGGGTTTGCTGATATCTTTCCCTCTGATTGTGTAAGTACTAATAGTCTTTTTCATCATGCATTTCAGCTTGCCACAAAGCAGCACACTCTTTTACCAGTAATATGTTCAGCTATTAAGGCTCCCCAGCTGAGACTCACAGGCTTTTTTAGATGACTTGCTACCTGTCTTTGTCGAAAGGACTTGGAAATGGTGGTAAAACTCATTCCTCTGGTAGAAATTTCATCCACATCACATTATATGGTGAATTTTATGCTACTCTGTTTTCTCTCTGTTACTAGTTCACAAATAAGCTTGGGCTTAAAAGGAATATGGCAAGAGTCCAACTAGAGCAGTGAGTTTATAATTCTAACTTTCCTCCTACACAAAAGTTTTCATCGCCCCTTCCTCCAAGAGACCATGACTCTACCTCCTCCCTCTCTTTTTCCAACCTTGACTCATTGTTTTCTCAGCTTTCAGTTGAATGCTTTTCATCATCAGTTTATCACCACAGTCCAGTGGCAACACCTTAAATACAAAGAAAGCCAACACACAGTTAAGCTTTCAATTGCGAGTAAATCAATCAAAAACCTTTTTGATTTTTGAGTAATTATGCAGCTATCTTGATTCCGTCTCCTAGATTGATTGACAGGCTCTAATAATGGCATTCATGTAGAATGAGTGTAATACAAAAACTTAATTTTCCTTTGATTCTAAAAACAGTCACTGATAAAAAAAAAAACACGAGCTAAATAGAACACTGTGTACAGGAATATTGGGGGTGTGGGGTCTCAAGGAAGAAAAAAACCCTGCATTTTAGGGATGGTGCAAGATTGATTTAAGTAGGGTACCTCTTTTTGCATGGGTTAGGGTTATACTTATAAACACTTGAGTAACAAATGAAATGTGCATCAAGTATGTATTCATATTGTTGTTGTCAGGTAAAAACCTTGTATCTCTACAATGTCAACTTTTTAGGAGCTAAGAAAAGCAGTCTTGCTTTTAGATTGACCACGATGCATTCTGGAGTTTATCCAAAGGTGTTTGTTTAATAAGCCCAAGAATGTTAGAATTTTCTCAACCCATAGAAGACTGTGATATTATAAAAGGAGTGAGAGATGAAATGTTATGTAATTTAATCTACTTCTGTCAGGAAGTGTGTTTTATGCTTTCTTTGTCTAAAACAGAAAATATGCAAGTTTTTAGTTTGTGTCCAGAGTTAGCCAATCACCTTGTGATGGGTGTGACTGGCAAGGGAGTTTGAGAGTGAACACAAAAAAGTGCAGACAGCAGGAGGAGTAAGGACATTTTCTTTTGGCTGCAAAGTCAAGAAAAGTTTAGATAAACTTTCTTATGGACATTTATCCTTTTAGAAGGGTAAGAGATCCGTCTGAGAGGCTTTGTAAGTGTAATCAGTTATTTGGCATGCTATCCGTCAGCACAGTGAAAGGACATAGCATTTATTTAGATTGCAAATTTCGTTGCAATTCTATTCTCCATTCATTCTCCCATTGGAAGGCAATGGCTTTATACCGGCAATGGCTTTATACCACATAGAGGCTTTGCTGCACGCTGTTGATGATGAACAGCATGATTAGGCAGTAGTGTCTCTCCTTTTATGTTCTATTACCTTCTGAATATATATATATTTTATATTTTATGTCTGGTGTTCCCCTTTAAACCAGAGCATCCAATGTTTTTTTTCTGTCATTCATGTACTCCACAAAATAGAGAAAATGATATATTTTTTCTTCTTATGACAATGGAATAAGTAGGCAGAAGTAAATAGAATTAATAAGGGATCATACTTTTTAATTTGTATACATTTGTATGTATCAGGAAAGAGCCTATGTTCCTATAGGTTTTTTTAGTGTTTTTTTTTAACTCTGTACTTTTTGATCCTTTCTGAGGTGTTTCCTGTGTTTTGAAATTACTCTGCTGTTGAAAGTATTCAGGACTAAATTTCACCCTCAGAGTCGTAAGAAAAAAACTACTAAACTAAAACTAAAAATGAGATAACACTTGATATCAAATATTACACAGACAGAAAACACAAAGATATGAAAATGTACAAGCATTCTTCACAGAAATGTGGTAGTCCTCACATTGTGATCATCAGTACTGACAAAATAAAGAAATGTTTCTGCTGCTCATCTTACAATGTCAGGCTGTGGTGGAAATCAAATTAATTTTCCACCCAAGATTGCTATATCAGTAGCAAGACAGGAATGATGTATTGCACTTGATATTCATTTTACCTCATCCTTAGGCAATCCTTGCACTTTTTAGCAGTCTAAGAGGTCTTGTAAGAGTGGAGACATCACCCATGTCAGATTCAGAATAACCACTTGTGTCACACAATGCCTATTTGAATGACTGCAAGGAACTAATATGTAATTCCTTTTTGATGAACCCCACTTTTACAGTTTAAACTATGATTATTATTATTATTATTATTATTATCATCATCATTATAAGGGTTACGGCTAGCAGCTCTGCTGGAAGCCCCTCCCTCTATTTCTGTCTTGTTCTTACTAAAACAATCTTCTCATGCATGTTTGTTATTACAAGTGTGTTATTTTTGTTGAAGTGCAGGTTTGAGCAGCTTGTTTAAAGCTGCAAGATAAATGCACTATTTGTGATCATAAACTGGAGATAACGCTTTACATTACATTTCCCTTATTAATGCTTAATTAACTAGTGGTTAAGCATTAACTAACCATGTGTGAACATGTTAGCTAGTTACTAGCTAGTTAGTTAAGTTTGCATCAGTCGTGGTCACTTAATATGCTGATTAATTTGTAAGTGCTTAGTGAGTTCATTACTACAATGCTAATAACTACCAGTTAAATTAATCATTTGATAATGTTTTAGTAATTCTTTAACTCTGCAGCAGTCACAAATAAGTATAATGCTAATGGTTATTGTAATATGTAGGCATAAGTCAATAAGTGAAATTCTAGCAGGGGAACATATTGGTGATTATTGTGTCAGTAGCTGCTGCATCATGAATAACAAAAATGCTAATGGACAAACCTCTCCGTCCCACAGTTAAGAGTAAAATCAAAGGGTTATTGTGCTTTTGCTGGTAGGATTGACTTGAATGAGGATATGAGGCATGCAAAATCAGTATCCTCTTTTAAATCACTTGTTTTTATGGGTGTTAAACTGAAAAACTACTTTCAGCGTATTTTTGGTCTTTTTCAATGTGTTTACTTTTCTGACTTTGACACACTTTGCAACTTTCCTTTTGAAATATTATTGATTAAAATCAGTAATTAGTTAATCAGTAATTATAGTCTTTATCACTGATATAGTAAGACTTAAACTAAGTTTGCTTTCTGCAACATCGCAACACTTATCACATTCATACATTCCTCACCTTCCATAGATCTGCAGTACGACAAATTTGGGGATTTTGGGCTTCACCTGCTGCGAAGTTATCATACCATGTATAGTGTGGGAATGTCCACTTTACAAGTAGGCCAACCTTTACAGCGATCAGTGTTGAATGCCACAGTTGGATGAAGTTAATTTCTGTAACTTTGCCCATGCAGAATCACCATTTTGACCAGGCTTTGTGATAGGCTGCATCAACAGATTGATTTTCACAGGCAGTATGGCACAAAATCACCAGTACTAACTCTGTATTCCACAACATAATCTTGGTCTGCTCACTGCCCAAAAGAATTGGCACAAAATCAGTGGGTGATTATCAAATCTAAGAACACCGAGTTGATACTTGTGTCATTGTGGAAAATGTTTTTCCCAAGCTATCTTGGAGACAATGAATTTCCCAGGGAGGCAAGCACACAGAGTAGAGCACATCTTCACAGTCTGAGATGTGCTGTGTGCTGGAGGTTGTGCCATCAGTTAAGACACGTAGATGTTCATTTTCCCAGCTCCTTCAACCAACTCTGTACTATAGACTGCAGCACTGTCTGGAAGTGATGTGCCATTCTCAAAATGAATCTTCCGATACGTCTCGTTGGCCAAGTCACCATTGAAAAGATCCTCGGTTGGCAAGTAAGATCTTTGTCCGACCTCATGCTCTTTTGTTTTGGAATCATACTTCAGCCATTAGATGTTACGTCAAACGTGGCATGGAGGACACAATAACACACAAAAATGCATATTGAGGAAGGCATATTGTGCTTATTAGCTAGTTAACATTTCCCTGTTAATTTGAACACTGCCATTCAGAAAAAAAAACTGGATAATCACCGTTGTGGATGCACTGCTGTGCAGTGCCTGCTGCCATACGTGGTAGATCCCATGTCGAAACCAAATGTAAACAAAATATGTTGCCTATCTGTCGGAAACAAACTGCTTTCCCAGAACTGTTTCTGATTTGTACTGCACTAAGCAATGTACTTAATCATTCATTGCCACCATGGTCACACACATATAAGGCTAGGCTTACTTGACAATACATTGATTGGATTTATTAGGAAATGCTACATTTTAGGTCACCTAATAGCACTGGGTGAGAGACAGAAAGACAAGGAGAGAGAAAGGCATCATGTGAGCATAAAGTGGGGATTGCACTCCACCTGCAACTCGGTGAACACACTTACATCATGCGTAACAAGGAGGGCAGGCCAGGTGGATAACTCTACTCCATGCTAAAAATATCCAGAGATAGGCAAATATCACATTTTTCACACTTTCAGAAGATTTGGGCATCTAATGGGTTGCCTATACACTTTTAAGAAGACATTGTCAGGTCAAAATAAACAGTGGTCTCCCCCAGGATATGGCCTCAAGACAGGCAGTGCCAGACATATCATATCCCCCACCAGTGAAAGCACACATTCTGAACTGTGCAAATACACAAAATGTATGCCCCCAATATGATACTCCCATGGGGGAATATGTAAAGCCGTGTTCATACTAGTGTTAGGTTTGATTGACAAGCGCACATTTCAATCAATAAGACACAATTCCTTCTCTTATGGTTGGATGGAATGTGTAACGGAGCTTCCAGATTTTTAACAGATCATGTAACTCAGAGGAAGACAAAAGGAGATGATTTTAATGTTTGAAGTTGGTGCTGATTACATGAATGTGACATAAACAAAGCATTTCATTTCTCCAAAACAGCCTTGTTCTCAGCTTGACCACCATGCATTTTTTTTAGTTTATTCAATTGGGTTTTGAAATAGTTTCATAAGGCCCTGGTGGAATTTTCTCAACCCATAAAGGAGCATGAAGTTAACTGAAGTTAAAACCAAATCACCAATATTGGAGTTACAAGGTTTTCACATGTTTTTTTCCATGGCTTTTAGAAGGCCTAGGAGACCACACATCTGCTATTGAAGAATGCCCTGCCTGTATTTATGTTTGCTGGAGATAATTTGTATTTATTTTTTATTAAACTGACTGCATTAAAAATGCCTTGAACAGAGACGGGGGAGGCGGGGGACTATCCCTTCTCATCATACAGTGGACTCAGCATCCTATACCCAACACCACCAACCAGCCTTACATTCTAGCACTACCCTCAAGGGCTCCCAAGAATTTCTTTCAGTGGTAATTATTATTTTGTAGTTTTTGTCACAAAAGCAATCTTTAAGATAAAACCATTAACTGGTCTTTATTTAGCCACCCAGTCTCTGTTTGCTTGAGACAATGAGTCCATGTGTATCATTAGGGCTAGTTGGTTCTGAAGGAGGGGAATTATCACTGAATCACCTCATGGCTATTAGGATAGAGAGACAAACCCTGCTCCCTTATTGCAGTGTCGACAGAGCACTCCACGTCCATTTAATTTTCCTCTTTGCCGCTCTTGCTGTCATCATTCCCATTTCCTTCACCCTGTCCTACTCCCATGATAACGTCCTGTTAGTTAGGGCTCCTGGGTCTGACTCAGCCCAGTCACTTCAGTTCATGGCTGATTGGGACTGAAAGGAGTCTACATCCTTGTGGTTGTCCTTGTTGGAGCAATCCTTGAGGTGAGAATCATGGCCGGCTGAAGCCTAGGCCACCAACTTCAGCCTCTTACACCTTCATTTTTAGGTAGCATGTGCCACAGGTCACAACCTTGGGCAAGTTCATGGTCCCCTTGCACATTTTTGATATCAGTGCATTCTATATGGAAAGGAGCTGCAATGTGTGTGTAACACAGGAGCAGGGTAGCAGGTGGACCGACAGTTGTGGTTCCTCTTTCAAAATAGACAGGCATGAAAAGTAACTCAGTGCTTTTACTCATGTACTGTATTTAATTACAGTGAGCTGTAATTCGTTTTGTGGTGCTTGTGTTTCCATTTTAGGGAATTCTTTACGTTTACTGCAAAACATTTCCATACAAATACTTTGCTCTACTACATTTACATTTACTCAACATATACATCAACATTTACTGCAGTACTTAATGTAAAGATAAACTTTATCCATACAAAATGTGATCAGTTCATTAAAATGACTTCTTTAAGCCATCTTTAAAAGGAAGCAACCAGTAACAAGTAAATTGACCACTGACAACTTAATCCATAAAGGTTAATGCATTGAAGATGGGATGCTATCAAGCACTTAAAAGAGAGGACATTATATTGAGCATGTACTTTTACTTTTGAGACTGAAGTACAGTAATATTTATAACTTCATTAGATGTACTTAGTTATAATTTTGAGTGGAGGACTTTTACCAGAGTATTATTCCCCTAGGGCTTTCCATGTTAACTTAAGTATTTGTGTGTTTCTTCCATTACTGGTGGTGATAGCTTCAGATTGAGGAATGCCATCGGTTCTGGCCAAAGGAGGCTAACTTGCTTTATTGACCAGCTTGAATTAATAGCTTAATTGAGTCTCTTTGAGTAGCTGGGATTCATCATATGCTACAATATAAGAAGGATAATTTATTTGCATAAGTGAGTGGATGATAAGGAAGCAAGGAAAGGAGCCCAAATCCTAGGGTTGGCTAGTGAAACTCTTAGCACAGGTATTTTTTTGCATAGACCAGTTTGGAACAAGGAAGGCCTATATAATGGACAGTGTACATATGCACACAATCTCACTGCCCATTTTTCTAAATTAGGAAGTCTGTGTGGAAAGTGGCATACGCACACTTTTTGTGTGTACACATCGTTTATATATTTAGCCCCTGGTGTGAATATGTGGCGCTGTGTAAATGTGAAGCAGGGTGTTTTTTGGAAAGGAGCATGCATACGCAGTTGATTTTCCCTGCATAAGGTTTAAAAGGTTAAAAAACACAAACAGCAGGTGGTGGCTGATCCCTCTTTGTGCTCCAATTGCTTGAGAAAGACAGACACTCCAATATTTGGAGAGAACCTGGGTTACAATCTTAACTTATTGATTTTAGCTTTTGGACAGTCTGGCTTTATGTTTTAACAAAAACTTCAACTGTTTTTTAGTCTATCCATACACAGGTCATGATACATAGAGGCAACATTTTAACATTATTCTTATTATCCCACTGTGTTGTCCAAATGATTCTGCTTTCCACTTCATGTGCTAACAATAACACAATAGAAGACAAGAAGACAATAAATTCTGACCAGAATTAGCATTCACACTATACTGACACTGCAGCTATAGTAGGCTAATAATAGGCTAACAGGATGGCTAACCTTACTTGATTTAAATAGTCTTCTCAGCAGTTCAGAATCCACATCCTTTCAGCAGAAAATACATTTAACTTTGTAAAAAGATTTACACCAGAAACTGTATGGCGACCCATTTCAGCTGCCTTATCTATATCACCATATTATATGCGCCATATTATGTGTCCCATGTGTTACTTGCTTTAAATACTCACAGCACTTGATGAGCTCTCTACCTAGGTCAGGGCACAGTGGGAATATCGGGAAACCAGCCAAATGTGTTTCATGGAAACAGGCCCTCAGCCTATCCCACTGGTGTGAATGGACAGAGGAAAAGAAAGCAGTAAGAAGAAAGGAGGGGGGATTTTACATCTATTCATAATTCATATATCACTACAAATTAGAATGAGAATCAGTTAATTCAAGTGCAATAAATGTACAGAAATTTGGCTTGGAATTTGGGCAGACATATTGACAATTTACATAGTAACAGTGCATACTGACAGCATGGTACAGGAACATCAGGACAAGGGAAAAATGCAAGAATTACAATAGAGAATCCATCATGCATGATATCACAGACAGGTAGGTTTTTGATGAAACTTGGTGGGAATGATGCATCTCAATATGGCATTTCAGCATTGTCAAAATTACACTGATTGGCCCAAGGTGGGTGCTAAATTGTTCATTCGTTCATTTGTCCTTGTGTCACTTGTGATACACCACTGATCAGATTTTGACAGAACTTGGGGAAATGTAGTTTCAGAATTACACAGATTGGCCCAACCATCATTCATAGGGGATTTTTACTGTTGCCATGTTTCTATTTGTATCAGTCTGTTGAAATACGGTTGCCTTTGAAACACTAGCAAAGTCCCTATAGGTTGTCCTTTTGAAAAACTGTTAGAGAGGGGTTAATTCTTTCCTACATCACTGATACCATGTACAAATGCCTTCCACTGATTCCTCTAAATTGTTAAACTTGTTAAACTGAGTGATTATTTAAAATTAATTCAATTATTATTCAGAAATGAATGAAAAATTTAGAAAAATATCTTCAATTTTTCCCCCTGTGTAGAAGCCATAGGGAGGTAAACGGACATCTAAGGGCCTTAGGTACTACAATTTAATGGCCCAGAATAAGGGACTCAAAGCATTGTGTTGACTCTGCAGAAACACTTGGAAGAACAAAAAGCCTTTTGTGAGAAGTGTGTACTGCAGTTTCTTCTGTTCCTCCATACACTAATGTCAAGATAATCAGGTAAGCAAACAGCATTGTCATGCTGGATTAGATTAGATTAGAGCAGCCTAGATTAAATTAGATTAAATACATATATATGTATGTGTCTAGACGTGTGCATTAAGAGAGTTATACACCATTCAGATATGTTCACTTTACAGGTGTAGATACAGTATATACAGATGTGCAGATTTGGGCATGTGCATGACTAGATGGAGGAACCCTATGATAAAGAAAGGTGACAATGTGCAAGGCATGTAGATCCTATAGATTAGTCCAAAGCATTGGTAATCCATGATAGTTTGTGTGAAATTAAATTGGAATAAAATGGAATGATACATTTTCTCATTTACTTTGTGTACTTCTCTTTCACGTCTTTTGCATTTCAGAGTATCTCTATCACAATTCAGTTGTGATCACACTTAGATTATGCTTGCAAGCAGTCATGAATGGGGCCGGCCTGTTATACTGTAAGAAAAGTTATGAGAAAGAAATAAGAAGAATATGAAAAATGTTTGAATTAAAATAATAAAGAAATATAGTTCCAAACAACCACTCTAGGGGTTCAGGCATTTAAGTATTTCTGGACAAATCACATTGTATGTGCCATATTCAATATATAATCAACACCTTGGAATAAGAAGTCACATATTTGCCCAAATCACAGCCAGCATTGGTGAATGAGCATGTGCAATGTTTCTTCAGCACCATCCTGGATTCAATCGCACAATTGTTGGTGCCAGTGGCAAGTCAGAAATTCACTGAGCCAGCTGAACTCAAAATAGTCTAAAAAAAATTGTTTTAAAGATAACTATAATTGTCATTCAAGTTGCATAATTGACATTGCAACAATTCTTCACATGTTGACAGATGTATTGGAAACAGCAGAGCTCTGTAGGATGTACTACTGATTTATTGCAGTAGTACATTTTAGATTACAATGATTGCTGAAGTGGCATCATGAGGACAATTGGCTCCATACTGTAGTGGGTGGTGTGTGCTGTGGGACTGGACCTGTTTACAAAGTTTCATGCATTTTCATGCATGGGAAGGCAATTTTTGGGAAGAAAAGGAGGAGAAGAAGAACAAATCAAATCGGCTTTGAATCATCATACTAGGGCACTGGTGGCTATAATGGCTTTGGGGGAAAGTGGGTAGAAGCTGTATGGACCATAGCAGACATCTCTTAATTAGCTCTGTATGAAACTTTGCTTTATCACTAGAAGGCACACTGAGGAAAAACAAATTCTGCTTTAGCCCAATTTGATTGTTTTGTTCCAGAGCACTGCCACCACATCCTGACAGGCTTGTTAGCCAGCTCCTCAGCTGCTATACTTACCTCCCCTCTGGACATACTGGGATGGCTTTAGCTTCTACAATAATGTAGGATATTATCTACTGTTATGTGCTCAGATATCCACTGTTACACTTGTGAGGCTAACAGCCTCAAGTGAATGTTCACATTTTGTCAGCTGAAATTAGTTTATACTTCTATATATCTGATTCCTAAATAGCTGTGCTTTCACTGGACTATAGAACGGCACATTTTGTTAGGAAATAATTCTCATTTTTGTATTCCTTTTGCAAGCAAAAGCAGAGCACAGCTGACAGCAAAGCTACTGGGGGCCAAGAGTCGACAGGAGCTGGTCGTGGATGACTAGAGGGACTTGGTCGTAGCTGCTGCTGCCTCTTCATTATTTAGCTTTCCAGCTGAATGGCTGGTTTCTAGCTGATGGGTGGAGCATGACTGCTGAGCATCATATGTTATTTATCTGAAATGATATATATATGTAATAATATAGAATATATTTATAATATACAGTATATAGCATGTAATGTTAATGAATATCATTTAAAGAAACATCAGTGTTATTACTTCATGAATTGATGCATTTTTTAACTGAAAAATGGTTACCCACTCAACAATGCAAAAAACTGTCTATACTGTAGTAAGTTAATATTAACACATTTGCCAATAATGTGTTAGCAAAATATTATATTATCATGTTGTATTACATTATTAGCAGTTATTTTATCATGGGCAGATGTTACATTACATACATCAGATGACGATCTGTTTTTAACAAATCTAGTTTGAGCTGGATGAGTTAACTTCAGTTACATTGCTTCCAGCATTCAAGACAACACCGTGACAAACAGTTTTACATCTGAATGAAGTAAACATAGGCCTCTGTCACTTGAGCTTTAAGATTGAGCTCTTTCTCTTTTTGAGGTGACTATATTTATATCTGCTTGAAAGGATCCAACATGAACTTGTATTTGTCATTTAAAGAGAGGTTTATGCCAAAGCATGAGATGAAATTCTGTACCAGTTGATTAACCTCTTTTCATTACTGTAAAGCAGTGAGTTGGTGGCATAGCGTTATCCAAAATGTCATGTGTTAGAATGCTCATGTCTGAACCAATGATCAATTAAAAATCTCAAAGACTAGCGAAGGGTTTAATCAGATGCATTGGTGGCACACACAGTGATAAGAGCAGTGGTGGCTATTGCCACTTTCTCAAATTGGGGCAGTGACCTATGAAACCAATGAAACCCACCCCCACAGTCCTCTAGAAAAATACAGTCCGTACCAGGTAATATAGACAAATACACATTTGTGCCTTTCTGTATAGTTAAAAAGCATTTGGGCAAGTGACACATACAATTTTGGAAATAACATTTTTCATAAATGATGAGCCAAAGTTTCTTATTGGACAGAATCTGCTCCATAATGATTTGATGTTCTGATTGATTAACAGTAGTTTGCTGAAACCGCAAAGTAGTGACTAGCTGACTACATTAAAGGCGTTCATACACATGTTTACAGGATTTATTTATCTAAATGACCACTGCCATACAATGTTGTCCCCCTCTTCTTTTCCATTAATTTGTAGCCTGTAAAGTAATATAATGACTACAGCACTACAACCTGTGCATCGGAGGAAGAATGGACTTTGAGCAGTATGCTTTTCACTCCAAATTGCAACAACAGATTTGATTTGAACAATTGCATGTATTTTTACTAAAAATCATTCAATTAAATTCTCACATGATCAACCAGTTACATAGAACTATTTAGTAGTTATGAGCCTTTTAAGAAAAGTACCACATCAAAATATCAGACTGGCTAAGGCTAATAGAGATGTTATTTTCACCAAATTCTACAACTTTTATAGGGCCTTTTATCGACATCTATCAGCAGCCAGTTTTTATCATATTTTAACTCTTGCTTTGCTACCATCTTGCTACCTGTAAGAAATTATTGGGAGGATGTCTGGAATTAGTGCCACTGCCTGGATGGGAGCTGATCCAGTGATTGCTGACACCTGGGAACAAGAGGATGCAGATGCCGCAATACCTCAGTTGCACCTGTAACAGAGAATGCGTGTCCTCCATGACACGTTTTACATAATCTAACAGCTGAAGCACAATTTCAAAAGAAAAGAATGCAAGAAAGGAGGATGGATAAAGATCCCCAAGATTCATTGCGAGAACGATGCATCATGTCCAAACAGCGATATAGACTATTGTACAAAGCCGGTTGAAACAGAGGGGAAACAAACAGCTGTGTGTTTTAATTGATTGCGCGCTACGTCAATCACACAACCAATCTCAAACTGTATGGATGCATCCTTGTACTCGCTCTCATGAAAAGTTTTTACAGTCCAAGACAACTTGGGAAGCACTTTCTCCATGAGGACACAAGTAGCGACTTGGCATTCTTGGATTTGATATGTAGCCCTAGTTTGGACCGTCAGGAAGAGCCTGTTCACTCTCTTTTCCATTAGACTGTAGGTGCAGTGACAGACAAGGATCAGTCAATGCTTGATGTTAGGATGTTATGTTGCTTTGATTACATCCATGCCTTCATATACAGTAAACTAGCATATACAGCCACAGTTAATACTGCTAAGCATACTACAGATATTGTTTTGCAGAAAATTGACGCAAACCACGAGAAGCTTAGTAAGAAACCTCTTAAGTGTATGACCGTTCTCATCACTAACTTCAGACACAATCTGCACCACATACACTGACATGTCACACAGTAGCTGTGAGTCTGAACGCGCCACATAAGCAATCCATGAGAAGATGGTCTCTCTAAGAGATATTTCATATCTCCACCATAGAGAATTTAAAATACAGGCAGGGTCAAATCGGCGACCACAGGTCAGACATCAGCTACAACAATGTGTGCAGACAGATTGAAGAAAGAGTCAAAGAGCAATTCAGTGATACAGAAATAGTCAGAGGCATGCTGAGAATAATAAAACCAAGAATTTATAAGGATATGCTAATGAACAAGGATGACTTGACAGTAGAGGAGCTCAAGGGTTTTCTCCAGTCCCACTTAGGGAAATAAAGTAGCAAGGAACTATACCAAGAGCTAAAGTGCACCAGATGAAATAGCAGTTTCTGTACTGAGTGATTGGACAAAAAATACTGTTCACCTTGCTGATGGAGATATAATACAGTGCAGACACAGTCTAGGGTGTCTTCCATGGACACCCTTGGTGGTTACTACTGATTCAGTATCCTGTATCAAGTTAAAGCTTACCATTGAAGCTTTATAAGGCTCCAGACATCTGACCATCTTCATAACTGCATGGGGACTCTTACAAATGCATCAGTATCAGTGGCAGCTGGCCAATACCTAGACCTTCAATGAATAAGACTTTGAAAAATTGCTTTGAAATATAATTTTTTAATTGGCATTTAAATATTGTATAGGTAGTGAGTAAAATGTATAATCTGCAATAAAATGTAGATTAAAAATGTTCTACATTGTAGAAAGCTACTGATAGGTCACATGTTTCCAGGGTGCTGGAATCTTTGCCCACTGACTCTCGTTATAAGATGTACATGCGCAGTTAGCTCCTCTTCAATACAAGAGATAGGAGCTCGGTGTAACGCCTAGCACTAGCGCCCACAGCTTTTATCTGAATGGTGCTGATTTCACATATCACCAACCACTGGGTGGCAACAGAGAGGCTTGCGGTACGTTTGACATAAAATGCGCCAGAATGAGTTGTTGAGCGAGTAGAGTTGGAAGAGCCTTGAAACAGATGAAGATCGCAAATCAGCTAGCTAGCATGGAGAAAGAAGAAACACCTTT
>OOFE01012635.1:0-12138 GCA_900323365.1 Monocentris japonica | reverse complement strand
GCCAACTTCTTTCCTTTAATTCCCGTCTTCTCCCGAGACCTGGGTGCCACCCAACCCCCTCACACGGTCTCTTCTCTTCGCCCCTTCATCACTCTTTCACTCCCATTTCTTTCCCTCTCCCCATCCTCTTTTAATACTCTCTCCTTCAGCCCCACTCACCTCTCTTCTTTTCTCAGTTCTATGGAGGGCCCCCCCATCGCTCATTTTTCCTTTTCCCACTCTTTTTCTTCCCTTCTCATCTCTCTACCTGAATTCGCCACAGGGCCTGTCCTAGTCATCATTAACTATCCCTTCATCCCGCCCACTGCCCATCTCTCCTTCCCTTTTCCCCAGGGAGGAGGCATCTAACAGGAGCTCCCTGTCCTTTTTTCATCATTGCTCACTACTCGTTCTGTCTCTTTGTCCTCCTTGTGGCGACACCACCACCTCCTCCTCCTTCTCATCATTCCCGCAGGCTACGTTCAGACTCCTGATCCGACAGAGGAAGTGAAAACTTGTACCTCTTTTCATCTTTTAAGGCTCCCCAGTTTCTTTTCGAGCAGGAGACGATAGGAGGTGTGTGTGTGTGTGTGCAAAAGAGAGATACATTGGGGTGTCTCTGGTTCTCACTGTTTCTAGTGAACGAATGAGAGGGAAAGATAGGGATGGGGGGGAAGAGGGACAGCAGGCAGGTCGACAGAAGTCAATGCGAAAGCTACAGATATATAAATGTATTATTAAAAAGAGAGGGAGACAGATAAAGATATCAACATTCTTTGATTTGGGCAACTGGAATGAAATGACTACCCACATCTAGTATTTCGAGTCTTTAGGCCCTCTGTGATTCTCTCTGACGGTATTTATATATGAATGGCTCACACAGCTAAAAAGCACTTGCTAAATGAATCCTTTATCGATCTCTACGCTCATTCTCGCCATCGCAAATTAACAGAATCCAATACAAGTAGCTTCCGTTTGCCGTTCGTGACTGCTCAATTAGCGAACCTAAAACCCCGCAAATCCACTCCCATCTTTGTGTCGACACTGATGTTTACCATCACGAACAACCAGAGAGAGTTCTATGTCAATTTACCAAGCGCCTATGCCCAATTAGTGCTGCTAACACCCACGCAAACAAACAGCAACTCTTTTAATGCTACTTGGTGGAGAGAACACCGCATTCCTGTGAGAAACCCGAGACTGGCTTTCATTGTAAAAATATACTGTACACTGCAAAATATACAGCAAATACATTTAAGTTGTTGGGTTGCCAATTTGCCCCTGGTCCCGTTGGTGTACACCTGGGATGCAAAAAAAGAGAGACAAATTTAGCCTCAGCATGTGACCCAATCCTGAAAAAGCTAAGTTGTACAACAAGCCATTTCCCAAAATGCCAGTGTAGTCCTTTAAGAAACACTGCCATGCAGCCATAGGAAATCTCATGCTGTATTTGGGACTAGAGAAGGTCCTTTAGATTTGTCTCAGACAGCACCGGCCAGGAAGAAATGTAACCTCTTGCCACGGCTTCAGCTTAAATACTGTAGGAGATTATCATTATGAAATATTGAGTGTGTTTTGCTGCAAGCCGAGATGTCGGACCTTGGTGTGTCGTTTCCTTGGCAGCACTAACTACACCTCTGTACCCTGTTGAAAAATCTTTGATGCTCTAAGTTGGGGGAAAGTGGTGGAGAGAAAGAGATGAAGGGAAGGAGAAATACTGGAGAAATATTGCTCCTCTACATGTGGGATTGTTATGGGTCCTGATACATAGTTTAATAAGCCAAGCCGTACAGCATTTTGCCCGTTCCCCCCCCTTTCCTTATCATCCCTTCATCATATTTTTTAACTGCTCGTAAATCCCCCTCACTTTGTGTGCTCTCTTCCAGTGCAGTGGAACTGGACCAGAGTGCTTCTTTACCGTGTAGCAATGGCATCAGTCCTGAGGACATTTGGTATCGGAATAAAAAATGAAATCTGATTGAATATATATAATATACATTACTGCTTGACAAATCTTAATTAAAACTGTTGATAAAATGTTTGTATAATAGTAAAAAATATACTTCCTGAACTGCGGCAGACAGCACAGTAGTGCCAATATATCACAGCATAGCTCTCCTTCCCACGTATTATTGCATAAGTTACCGTCTCTAACTCACCATCTCTTGGTTTGTCGGCTTGTACAGCTGTATTTGCCCTAATCTACCTGCAACATGAAATCACTACTAAAGGTTATCAATCTGATCAAAGATATTATGTTTTCTCCGTCACCCCTGTCCTTCCCATACAATAAAATAAAGGAAATACCATTTTTATGATTTTCCCAGCTGGCAATATAGAATTCCATCCCTTTCCCCCCCGAGGCTGCCGATACAATGTGTACAGAATTAAGTTTGTTACACATTGACTTATGTTGCATATTGCTTAAGCTACAGCTTTGACTAGCGGTTGTTCAACATCACAGCGCTGTCAGACATCATCAGCATCGAGACAAGGGAAACCGTGAAGCTTCAACAATGTCCCATTGCCTGCCAGCACTAGCACAACGATACTGAAGAATGTGTGTTATTGCTATTAAATATTCAGTGTTTGGCTGCGTACAGAGATGTCAGACGTTGGCACATTGCTCAGCGCTGCTCAGAGCAGTCTTTTCAGAGGAGCACTCCACTTTGCTACTGCGAGGAAGAGAATAACTTAACGTGGAACTCGTACATGTTGTCAGACAGAAAAAATCAAAATCACCTAACAGTGCAAGCACAAACTGCACTGAACTCTCCCCATTTCATTCTACAAAGGAGAGCAAAAAGGTCCACACACACACACACTTTAACCCTCGTAACCTTGCCAGCGCTGCCGTGTGGCCACAGCTAAATACCTGGAGGCAAGAGGAAAGGTTGACCCTGTCCCTTTTGCTTGCCTGGGGTTTGCTCCTGCTGGATTTGAACATTGGCATTACTGAGACAAAGTGAATGTAATTGAACCTTTCAACTATGCAGATGGCCAGACTCAGAGCTCAGGTGGCTTCGGTGCACAAGCACACACACACCCCCCCACACACCGATAGATAGATATACCCCCACACACACAAAAATACACAAACAAACACAAATAGAGAGGCATACTGTACAAACTAAAATAAAACATCAGAGGTGCATGCACACATCCAAACACGCACAAAGGAATTGTAGGCTTGCAATTAAATGTAGTGAAAGGTCGATCGCGCACGACACACACATACACACACCACATCAAAGATTTACACGCTCACAAAAAAAGGTAGTGAAAGATGCATGTCCTTAGCTCACCCACGAGCAAACCCCGACACCATGAGACACACACTCATACACACACACACACACACACACACACACACACACACACACACGGTCTATAGGCAATACTCCCCTAAACTAACCTCACTAGGTACACCTAAATGCATTCAGTATGATATATTTAATTACAGAGAGTAGGGAGAAAAAACAGAGGGAGGGAGGAAGAAAGACAATAGTGCAGAGATTGAGAAAAAGGAGTAACGCAGAGAGAGACAAAGAAACAAAGAACAAAGCAGAGACCTACGGAGGGAGTGAACAACAGAACAAGAAAATGTGAATCGAGAAAGAAGCTGGCAGTACAAGGTGACACTTTAATTGTACAGCACTTTATCTAAGTGCACACACTCGCCATTATAGTAGCTCAAGTGTATTTAAAATAGAGTATACTGTAACAACATTGCCAATGCAGGGCTGCACACCAGCCATATATCACCACTTGACCAATTCCATTTCACAGTCCACCACCATGCTGAGACTCATTGTACTCCTCGAGTCCTGGCTGAACTTATTTTTGCCCTTAAGAAACCTCAAAATAAGAACAGGAAAGAAAAATTGTACTGTAGACCTACCATGCTTACATTTATCTGCTTACTCTAAAAGTATTTGAAGTCAACAGTGTTGAAAGCAATATATTGAAACTTTAGATGCCACGTATGAGATGCCTTAACCGTCTGTACATTCCGCTTTATCCCGGTCATCCGTCCATGTTTCACGTCTTTGAGGCGTGCCGCAAACGTGTTCACAGCAGCACGTGGACACGCTAAAAGCCAACATCAAAGTACACGTGGCTGGTCAAAATAATGGAAACACCACATGAAAAAGGACTTTAACTTTGAAGTAACTAAAGCGCAGCTCCACTGGCAAGTCATTAAGTTGAAGTTGGCAATTAGCAGTATGCATCAGCTTTAATAGACGTCCGGTGGCCGTTATTTTAAGTGGCATGGGGAAGTGAAGTGGAACAGAGATCTCAAAGGTGGCCCTAACCTTTGGTAATGACTTGATATCCATTTATTGTTACACATTTCCATTATTTTGTCCACCTCATGTATGTGTTGTCCCAAACTACACTCAGGAAGTGGCTTTGGAAGGGGAAAAAGTGTTATTTTCCTCTGAGGAGACAAGATAGTGGATGAAAAGGAAAGAGAGGAGGATGGAGGAGAGGATGAGAACAAAAGGCGAGGATAAGTAGGTGAGGAGAAAAAAAGGGGGGGGAAGTGGAAGATTTAAAAAAGTAGAGCACACAGAAAACACTCAACCCCACCGCCGCCATCCCTCCACCTCCCTTATTGCTCTCCTGAGTTGAAAGCGTTTGTTTTCTCAGCAACAGCACTGAACATTAAGCTCAGACTCAACGTCTACTTAAAATGAGGCGAATCCCTTTATTCTATCTCAAGCACGCACACACTGCGACACACCCTCGCAATACACAAAGGCGCAGACGGATATGAGAACACACGCTGTCTTACTTAAATCTTCGCATTTTCTAAGTCTGGATACCCAAAACAATCTTCACTCCTATTTCTATCGATCTGAAAACTGTTGATGCATCCTCTCTTTCACCTACCGCCACCCATCCCTCCAATTTCTTCAATAGCAGGAGTGGCATAGAATGAAATGCATACTGCCAATCCTATCTTATCACAGAAAAATTTTGCCTTCCTAAATCCAGCTTGGTTTCCCCATGTTAACTTTACCACCCTGCCTTATCTTTATTCTCGAACTGCTGTCACCAAACTGCCGAAAACACCAAACAATATTGTACTTGAAATGTAGGGAGAGGTCGCCAAGAAGAGAGCCAGTGTCTGATCCTGCTTTAATTGACAATTAATGAATCCAGATATTAGCTGGTCCAAAAGCCTGGCTAAGGGCAAGCCATGATTAAACTCATTAGAATTAGAAAAGAGACTTTTGCTCTCAATCAGTCATTAAAGCAGCCAAACCACAAGGCACTCTCCCATACTCATTTTCTCTTTCTGTTGTACTTCCCTGCCTGCATCGCTCACCTCTTAAATTCCTCTTTCCCTCCTTTTCCCCTCTAACACTTCTTCTGGCATGCCCATTCTCCCGCATTTCTCTCCTTTTTCACCCGTTTAATCTACCCCTCCTCTCTGTATCGATGAATCTGGATTCTTTTCAGGCGTGCAGCTGCCCGAAACCACCAGCCTGCCTTCAAAAAGTAATGTTTTCCACTCTTCAAAAGCAACACTATCAATTCATCCGGTTGCTGTTTGGATGTGGTCTTTGTTTCACATGTCTAGATTTTACAAGTCCAAAATAGTATTCTTTTTCACTCAATATTTCAGGCAATTCCACTGAGACTGTTCACAGTGGGAGATTGTGTTCACATCTGGCAGTTCACACATTGTGTGTGTGTGCTGTCTGGAGTGTTTTGAAGACCAAAATAGTGGGTTTTTAATATTTCTTAAAGTTCATCTGAGGATAAATGCCTTGTATGATTTGTTCAAATTTAAAAGCACCCCACGGTGACCCCACCAACAGATGAACATTTTTCTAATATGCCTGGCAAGGAAATCTGTTACAAAAGGCAGAAAGCGGATTCCTGCAAATTACAAACAGACGCATCTGTGAATTCCCTCCCCAAATTGAAGCTGTGCATCCGACTCCCATTTCGATCAAGACTAAAGATATGCACAGTCCATTCAGGGAATTGCCGGATACAGCATTGCTACCAGTTTCTTTCTGCTTATTTTGCCTTACAAATGTATTCATTCCTCAGTGCCATTTCATTCCTTCATCCATCCAAACCATTCATATCCTTATTTATTTCCCCAGTCTGTTGACGGGACGTATATTTAAGTCAGCAAAGCTTATGGCAAACTAACAAAAATACAAAGTAGATGGTTAGATTTGGTCTAACTACGATGGAATGGAGAGGGGGAATGATTGTGTATCTACAAGTGGTCAAGATAATCATACGTTACATTGGTATTGAAAAGAAAAGCTTGCAAACTTCAGTGGGTTCTTGAAGTTTCCAGGACAAATAAAGTACCTATCCATCTGTCTCCGTCTCATATTTTTCATTTGAGGCATTTATCTGATGCTCTTCAGTGCTACTAACAGGGAGTGCAATGGTAGAATAAGCTTCAATTCCTAGATAACTAATAACATTACTAGAAAAATATACAAAAAGCTAGAAGAAAGATAGGAGTTTTTTCAACATGAGAGCAAATTAGAGGGAGCACCTCTGCTACAGTGTCACGTTTTCCCCTAACAAAGCTGTTCCCTTGAGCCCTTGAGAAACTTTTCAGCAAATGAGCTCTTTGATCAATGTACTGCTGTTTGAAAAGGTATTAGAAATAAAATGGAATCCATGTTTGGAGCCAAAACTCTCCTTCCGTAAAGGTAAACGTCTCCCCATCCCTAGCCTCCCGTCTCCTCCCACCACTCTGCCTCTCTTCTTCCATCTTTGCCAACCATAACGGCATATTTCTATCTGTCTCTTTTCCTTCTTCCATATCGATCTACCTGCAGTCTAGACATTGTGATGAAATGCCACTCTGAAAGGCTTTGTCCGGAGCAGCTGTAAACATGTCATCTCTGCTGGCCTTCTGGCTCTGTAGGGCCTAAACAAGGCCTCTCTAAATGTTCTCGACACAACTGGGGGTTGTTAAGGGCAAGGCTAGTTTTATAGGCTCAGTCAGCAAATTACCAGACAAGTCTGAACAGAATATTACAAACTACTTTGGCTTAAAACTTGCAATCAAGTGTATCTGTATCTTTTTTATCTCTCCCTCTGTAATGGCTTTGTTTATGCTCAATAGCGGAGTAAGCCCGGACCGCCCTATAATTTCACCAAAAGTGTGTGTGCGCATGCTTGTCTGTGCATTCTCGCTGTAATTTCTAGGAAGGGTAATTGTACTGTGGAGCTAAGCGAAGCACTTAGCGACACAGACAGAGATGGCTGGATAGAGGGAGAGAGACAGATTGGAGAGGGAAGGATGCGGGTGGAGAGAAAGTGAGATTTTAGAGAATGTGTTTGTGCAATTGGAAATGCACTGAACCATCCATCATTTAGCATTACTAGCAAAACAGACACTTTTACTTTACACCTTAAGACTAACGTCAGAAGAGTGCAGACTTGTAATGGAATTTTATATTAGGGAGAAGCATGGTGAGCGCAGGTATACCTCAGGCCTCTTTCTGAAACTGAGCTATATGAACACAGAAATTGCCAGTGCTGTGGTTGCCCGATACAAGGAGACAAGCAAACACTGCTGTCAAATAAGCAACCAAAGTCAAACAAGCATCAACAATTGCCTTTTAGAAAACAAGCACAAATAAGCATTAAAAAACTCAAGCCCCAAACATTTTCAAGCAGCTACCTGAAATAGAAGATATAGCTGTGTTGTGCTTTTAATGAGCAGAACTGGCAACTCTGATGCATTGGATCTGCCTCTAAGGTTTCAACACATTTGAAACAGCAGATGTACATCTGCAGATGTAGCCATGAGTGCCACGCTTTACTGCCCGTTTTTTTAAGGATTCATTTGGCAACCAATAATTTCAGAGAAACAAGTTTTGGTGTGCATTATGCCGGTTCAGTTGCACTTGAAAGCATCTAAGAAGGAACACACTGCATTGGCCACTGTAGTATTGATGCATGATAGATGCAGGATGGGCAGTTTCTACAATGGCTACCACAGTCCAAATGGTACTATTCCTATTCAGCTGCTGAGCAGAAACGTGTTCACTCTGCAACCAACTTGTTGGCCTGAAAATAGCTGCCATGGCTAAACTTCATGGTCATCAGATTTCTTGTTTCCCTACCAATGTGATTTCATTCCATGAATAGTTCCGCATTGTAAAAAAAGTTGATTACATCCATTCAAAGCTTCCCTGTTCTCTACATGTATTTGATAGACTACAGGAATAAATGTCTCAAACAAGGCGCTTGGAGAACAGTTGAATCCATATTTGGGGTAGATGGTAAGCTCTTTTTTAGTTTCATTTTATTGAATGAATGCTACCTTATTAGCACTTGCTAGCTAGCTATGTTAACCAGGCACGGGCCATCAGGGCCAGCAAGGCCTTCTCTGCTGGCCTAGAGTCAGAAAATTATATTTTTATAATTTAATATTTTCTTTAATGCTATATGTATTTTACAAAAGTTTGTTCCCATCAGTCTATTAACGTCATTTCATTGCTACTCTCTCCCTCAGTTGCACTGCTTCCAATGCAGCTCATATAAATTAGAGCTTTTATCCAATCAGATTTTCTACCTGTGCTGTCTCCGGGTGAAAAATCTAACCTGAGGCCTTCAGATAGTGAATCTCCTCTGCTGTTGAAGCAAATGGGGACGATGTTGTTGATTGTCATATTCTTTACCCAATCAGAGTTTGCCATGTTGGGTGTATTCTTTGACACGCCAGAGCCTTCTAGCTTGCCTAGCCACCTACGTCAGCATTTTTCGTGTGGCGTGATCAAAGTAAAACTAGCTAGCGCGTAACATAGCATTATTTAAGATTTATTTAAACTTTCTTTTGTGACGTTTAGATATGTAGATGTAATGCTTTCGATTTTGCTTAGATTTTTACTTAGCCCTGTTGTTTTTTAATGCACAATGGCTGAAGGAGGAGAAGAAATGGATTTGGTGGCGGATTTACTGGCAAAGCCTTTTTCGAGAAGGACCTTTCAAGAAAAGCTGGAAATTGTGAGGAAGGGTCGACCAACCCCGCAGCTAACAGCCCTGTCCCAGCCAGGGAAAGGATTTGTGCGGCACTTTCAATCAAACAACTACGAAAGGTATACCTGACTTACAGTGTTGAAGGAACATTGCAAATTGTATTGCTGGGAATGCCTGTTATTTGCAACCGACCGATATGGTGTTTGGAGCCACACTGGGTTTGCAAACCTGAATTGCCTAGACCAAGGCAGCAACGAGACACCAAAGCACGGCAGGACACTTGCAAGCAACGGTTCTTTTAAAAACATTCGGAGACACCCGAGTGGATCTACAACTCAACGAACAAATGCGAAGGGAAATGGAGCTCCAGCACGAAAAAGTCAAGAAAAATAGGGAAATACTGAAAAGACTGATCGACTATGTCATCTTTCTGGGTAAACAAGAGCTCTCATTTAGGGGACACGATGAAAGCAAGGAGTCCACAAATAGGGGCAAGTATGTCAAGCTTATTTCCTTTCTGGCTGAGCACGACAAAGACTTGCATTACCACCTTCCCGCTAACAAAGTGTTAACTGGGACTTCAGGCAAAATACAAAACAACCTGATTAGTGCTATAGCTGAAGTGATGGGAGAGGAGATAAAAAGGGAGATCAATAAAGCAGCTTTTGTCGCAGTTATGTTGGATGAAACTACAGATGTGAGTACTGCAGCCCAGCTGGCACTGGTACTCCGTTATTTGACAGACACTGGTGACAAGGAGAGGCTTGTCAGATTCGACAATGTTACAAGTGGCAAGAGGGCTGATGACATTGCTGCTCTCATTATCAGATTTCTGGAGGAACACGAATGCCTGGATAAAGTTGTGGCACAGTGCTTTGATGGTGCTGCAGTCATGGCACCTGGACTAAATGGGGTGCAGGCTAAAGTTAAGGTGAGGGCTCCTATGGCTTTATTTATACATTGCTATGCACATCGACTTAATTTAGTACTGACTCAAGGGGCATCGAAGCTCAGAGAATGTAGAATCTTTTTTGCGTATCTCAATGGCCTAGCTGCGTTATTTTCCAGATCCCCTAAGCGCACGCAGCTGCTTGACGATATCTGCCAGCGGTGTCTTCCTCATGTGGCACCAACAAGGTGGCCATATAGTTCTAGATTGGTCAACACAGTCTTTGAGGAGAGAGTTGCCCTAAAGGAGCTATTTGATCACATATTAGAACACCATGATGAGCATGACGAGGATGCTGTGCCGACGGATGCAATGCACATCGGGATGATTTTGAGTTTTGTTTTTTTGTTTTCCACTTTTCATGTGATTTTTGAGTATTCGGATGTGCTTTTTGGAATACTGCAGAATAAAACACTCGATATACAATTCTGTCTGGCAAGAATGGACGAGTTTTGTGACACCATTGACAGGGAGAGAGGGCGATTTGGTGAGATTTATGAGTCTACTGTGCGCGAAACAGGTGCACCAAGCAAACCAAGAGGCCAAGCACGGGGGGACATTCTCACAAGGTACCAGAAACTCCACAGCGACATTTTGGACAGCATCCTTGCCCAGATACAGAACTAGTTTAAAGACCACGAGAAAGTCATGTTTCTCTCCCTCCTTGACCCTCAGCAGTTTCAGACATACCGGAAAAAATTCCCGGATGCGGATGCGGCCTTCTCCAGCTTAACACAGAGCCACAGAACTGAAACGCACCGATGTACTGTACAACAGTGTCATTGAACTCTTTATAAAGAAAGAAAAGAGGATGGACTTTGTCTTCAAATGATGAGCAGCTTTGGCAAGTTTGATGGATTTTTATGTATCTTTACTAGCCGGGCCCGGCGCCACGAGGGGTCTTAAGGGGGCTTAGCATTTTTGTATTTAGTTGTATTTTTTGCTTTATGTATCTATAGAAAAATAGCAAAAACAACAAAATTATTGGCCGAGATACATGTGACTATCGCTTAGCTGTTGTTTCAGAACCATGGACAGCGCTGTTTGTTGTGTGTAGGCGCCGCACTGTCCATAGAACTGAAACGGAGCATAGGAGCTCGATAGACAGACAGACAGACTTCATCCTGGCACCGGGCCTGTTACTAGCTATTTATTATTATTGCTTGCTTTAGATCGTTGCTGCTGGTGTGAATGATGTTCAGATTCAGTGGCCTGGCTGTGCCTTTGAATGTGCATGGTGGCATGTGCGTTTAGGCCCGGCAGCTTGGCTGGAATCTGTGGGGAAGCCTGTTGAATCCTGATTGTGTTATTTGTGTTTTACGGCATTTTTGGTGGTCGTATGAGTAAATGTGACTGGTTGTTGTGAGTTTGTTCTTGTTTCTTTGGTAATGACATTGCTTTGGGCTATGCAATGTCTATTTGTGATGTAGCATCCTGTCATACTGCGTAATAGTGGTACATCCTTGATGGTTTCAGTCACCGTGTATTCATGTCTCTGCAATTAGTGTATTGTAAGTCTCAAAGGTGTTGAGCCTCGTGTTAAATCACTTTATTCCACTTGATAAAGGTTACTGTCACTGTGAATATGGGGTGGTTACGTCAAATGACGATAGCCTATAGCCCTAGTGTCATGGTGAGGTTATTGGAAGGCGGTTTAATTGCGGGAGGATAGCACTGAAGGCCTAGGTGGAAAATACACAGGCCTCCACTGATGTTAACTCATCAGAACAATGTAATGTTATGAAAGCCAATACCAAAGCAGCGAAAAACACAACAAGATGCAGGCCGATGTGCAGCATGAATATTACTCACTATTCCAATATTGTGCACACATTGCTTTGTGTATTGTTTAACTTATTATGTAAGAGTGAGTGCATATACGTGTGTTAACTGACTTGTAGGCAGATTGTATTATTGTGTGTGTGTGTGTGTGTGTGTGTCTGTGTACGTTCACATTCGCATCTGTATGTGTATCACCATGTGCGCTACCCCAAATCCCTTCTCATACTCAAAGCCATACTAACGTGGGTACACACATTCACATTAAACATAATGGGCATTAATACATTGCGCTGAATTGAGGGGAATTGAACTGCGGTTGACCGAAACCCTGGAAGCTATGACAGATAGACCGACTCCTAGGAAAGTACATTCCTCACCCAACTAATCAGATTTCACACGTTCAACAAGGTCATCGCCTTCTCTTTCTCTTCCTCCCTCCCCCTTCTGTCTCA
>OOFE01012631.1:3073-22465 GCA_900323365.1 Monocentris japonica | reverse complement strand
CTGCCCTCTGCCCTTTTCCTCATTCACATTTCTGTCTTCCTCCCTTTCTCAGTGAATGAACTGACCGATGGCAGCAGCTGGAACACTCTGGCCACTACAGTGTGCATTTACGTCCTGCTCAAGTTCTTGCAGGGTGGAGGGGCAGGTAGGTCTAATCATTCTACAAAGTCTGTGAATTTGTCTTCAGTCTACCTTTCACTTCTTGCGTGATGAGGTTGGCCATTCACGTTTCACACTTTTCACACTGGCTTCTCCTCCTCCCAGGCACATCAGGGTTTGCCAGTAACCTGCGCTCTTTCCTGTGGATCCGGGTGCAGCAGTACACCAACTGTGTGGTTCAGGTGCGTCTGTTCGCCCACTTGCACGCCTTGTCCCTGCGCTGGCATCTGGGCCGCAAAACCGGTGACGTCCTGAGAAGCATCGACCGCGGAACCTCCTCCATTAACAGCCTGCTCAGGTAAGATCTGTCGAGGTACCTTGACATTTTGATGGTGATGATGATTTACCAGTCCTTTAGATTGTCAGGCAAGTTGTCAGCGAAGCAATCTGACAAGCTGAGCTGATGATTCCCATGAAGCATGGCTAGCTGTGCTGTAATGGTTGGTGTGCCATATCTTGGACTAACCAGGCGTCTCAGTGCCTACTGCATCACCATCTCCCCATAATCACAATAAACTCTTTTAGGTTTTAACATACTCACAGTAATTGAATAAAAGGGTGTAAGACCAGGCTTGTTTCTGGACCCCCCCCCTCAATTACATTTACCAAATTAAATTTGTAGGTAAAACTGACTTTGCTTTGCTTTTGTCTCCACAGCTACATCGTGTTCAGCATCTTACCGACCATCGCTGATATTGTCATCTCCATCATCTACTTCATCACTTATTTCAATGCCTGGTTCGGCCTCATCATCTTCGTCTGCATGGGCCTCTACCTCAGTGAGTAGTGAATCCTCTGCCATAGATGGCCATCTATTTTCTATTGTACCAGCCGCCACACTGTCAACTTAATGTACCTGGGTTAGGGTGATTGCAGCGGTATTCCAGGTCCTTAGGTACAAAAAGCATTCATACAGCCTGCAGTGCAGTACATTGCAGCCATAGGTGCTAGGGGAGTTTAATTGGAATTAGAAGTTCATCAAGTTGTACTACATTCTTTGGATCATTTTGGAGAGTGTGAACAGTTTAGTTCACCGTAGGCCTTGATAAAATGTTCAAATGTGAATGGACTGAGTCATGGTCGTCTGTGGATGTGTCCTCCAGCTCTGACCATCATCATCACTGAATGGAGAACCAAGTACAGGCGAGACATGAATACACAGGACAACAACGCCAAATCCAAGGCCGTGGACTCCTTGTTAAACTTTGAGACGGTACATTGAACTTCTTCTTCTCTGACAGCCTGTTGGTTCATTTGAAAAGTTGCAAAATTATTCCAGGATACTTCCACGATAATACACTCTGTTTTCCTTTTTTGTCTCCTCCTTAACAGGTAAAGTATTACAATGCAGAGAACTATGAGGTCAGCCGTTTTGAGGATACCATCTTGAAATACCAGGTACGCCAAAAGTGCACTGCGCTAGCATAGCTTATGGATTTATACCAGGAGTGGCTAAGGAGCTAGCCTTCCACTGAAGCCTCTGTAATTGCTACAGTAATCAGTTGTTGTGTGAGGAGACATATAAAATATCTGTTGTCACCAGTCCATGTATCCATATTGTTCTAGGCGTCGGAGTGGAAGGCCCAGGCCTCCCTGGCCTTCCTGAACCAAACCCAGAACTTCATCATCGGGTCAGGCCTGCTGGCCGGCTCCCTGCTCTGTGCCTACTTCGTCAGTGAGGGAAAGTTTCAGGTATTGAACACAGAGACGTGTCTTCTATGATCATCACTTCTTTTCAAGGAGACATAGCATAGTCTTTTATAGCATGTATAATATGGCCCCTATTTTCAGTCGGCCTCCAAATATGTTGATATTAAGTTTGAAAATGTTTCACCAAAGTTATTTTAACCATTTTCTCTGCTTTTTTTCTCATTTACCCCTACTCAAGTTCTCCAATTTGCTGTTACACCCAAAGATGTCCTTCCTATCACTGAGATCTTAAGTGAAATGTATTTCTTGACCCTGCAAACATACCCTTAGGATTTGGAATCAAGTCTCTACCTCCATTAGTTTCATAGTTACAGCAGAAATCCCAGATCCAGATCACCACCAAATCCTAATTAATTGTTCCTTGGCTCAAGGCCTGTCTGTCCACCAAATTACATGGAAAGGTTTTTGAGACATCCTGCTGACAGCCAGACAAACTAAGTAACTAACATAACCTCCTTGGCGGAGGTAATGAATGAGTTTTATTGATTGAAATGTGAAGCACTTGAATGCTAGTTGAAATAAAATCCTCTAATCCTCCTCCAGGTTGGAGACTTTGTTCTCTTTGGCACCTACATCATCCAGCTGTACACCCCCCTCAACTGGTTTGGCACCTACTACAGGTAAGAGAGGTAGAAATGGGTTATGCTGCTTCGGGCTTGGGCTTAATTCACTTTCAATTCATTCAGGTTTCCTTAAAGATTGGACTTTTTAAATATAACATAATATAGCGCTTAAAACACAAGCTCTGTCCTTTTGATTGACTCTTGTTTAATATAAATCGTGTTGTTTTTCACCGCAGAATTATCCAGAATTCTTTCATTGACATGGAAAGCATGTTCAAACTATTCGAAGAAGAGGAAGAGGTACATTTCAAGTTGACCCATATTTAGTCTGTGTTTTCATTTAGCCCTATTTTTTTTTTCATAATTTTGTATGTGTTTGTTCCCTTATGCAGGTGAAAGATGAATTAAATGCAGGCAACCTTCTCTACAAACTGGGAAAAGTGGAGTTTGAGAATGTTTATTTCAGCTACACAGATGGGTTGGTTCACTTTTGTTTTCATTTTATTCACGGATAAGGGATGAAAGGTAGCGCTTCTCTATCCTTTCATCCAAACAATATCAGGATGGAAAGTTATTCCAGCCCAAGGACGATGCACTTGGTGGCATAGCCAAGTGCTAAAATCCCTGGCAGCAGCAAATTGGCAGCAAAGGATAGAAATTAATTCTAGGAGAGAAAGCCCTGTGCATCAAATTGGCTTTGTGTGTGAAGAGAGGAAGCTGGGTATTGGCAAATGTGAGCAGACATAAAATCCAGCAACTTTCAGTCCTGCCAGAAACAGTCCTGACCTTGCTGTGTAATCTTGCTGTTTGGTGATGCGTATTTAGTTTCTGAACTGCTGATCGAGTCGTTTCCAGCCAGGAGGGCGAGCCATCCCTATAGCCTATCATCGTTGAGACCCATAGCTCGGTTCGAACTAATTGGGCGTCATGTTGTGAACTAGGTGCAAGCCAAAGTGTAGATACAAGGTAGTGTAACGGGTGTATTTCGGATCAGGTGTCGAGCGAGGTAGTTCTAAATTGCAGAAGGGATAGTTGCATCAGATCCTTTGTGTTGGTAAACATTTTTTTTACTTCATGAACTTAAATTGTTTCACGAGATTCATAATCCAAGATTTTGTTTGTTGTTCTCCAGGAGGGAGATTCTCCAGGATGTGTCGTTCACAGTACAGCCAGGACAGACGGTTGCCCTGGTAAGTCTGAGGAACAATTTTATGGCAAAACAGATTTTGCTCTGTACTCATTAGCACAGTTAAGCTGCCTGTCTGAGTTTGTTGTCTTTTGAAGCCATACGGTCGTTCCTTGTCTGTTAATATCCCTAGGTAGGACAGTCCGGGTCTGGTAAGAGCACCATCATACGGCTGCTCTTCCGTTTCTATGACGTTCAGGGTGGCTGCATCCGCATCGATGGCCAGGACATATCCAAGGTATGTGCTTGCTACGATAGCTAGTAATACCTAGTAATGAAAGTCAACATGCTACCTATGTATTGTGACCCTTTTCAGTACCAATTAGATCAACTCAAAAATGTGTGATTATTAGTGACTGTTTGTATCCACTCTTTTGTCTTTGCGCAGGTGAAGCAGACATCTCTGCGAGCCCATATTGGCGTGGTTCCCCAGGATACCGTGCTCTTCAACGACAACATCCGGGACAACATTCGCTACGGCCGCATCTCTGCTAGCGACCAAGAAGTGGAGGAGGCTGCCATGGCCGCTGATATCCACGATAAAATTATGGGCTTCCCTGAAGGTAACATAGAGATTAGCCCTGCTGCTTTAATCACTACGGTGACTTTAAACACCTATAAGAATGAGGTTTTTTTGCTGTCCATATTGTTGTTTCAAGGATTTAGTAGATCACAGTAATCTGAAGAATGTAAATCTTGGGTTTGGCTCGTCTGAGGCCCACAGAACAACTGTAAGATCTCCCATTATGCACAAACTGAGTAAGCCGGTTATTTGTATTTTCCCATGGCAGGTTATGATACCCAGGTAGGTGAAAGAGGTCTGAAGCTGAGCGGAGGGGAGAAGCAGAGGGTGGCCATCGCCAGAACCATCCTCAAAGCACCACAGATCATCCTGTTGGATGAGGTGAGATGAAAAGACTAAGGGCATGTGACTGGTCGTACTGACAGAGGACTTTGTCATGCTTTGTGTGGCCCATAGGTATGACTTTGCCATATTGCTGCCGAATTCGCAAATTGCAAGCCATGACTTTGCTTTTGCTCATCCTTTTTATTGAAAATCAATGGGCTTTCAGTAACAAGTTGCCTGAGTTGCTCCCTTATGATTTAATTTAGATTATTGTTGAATTTTTGCAATTTTTAACACATACTCTCTCTGCAGGCCACATCTGCACTAGACACACAGACAGAACGCAACATCCAGACCTCATTGGCCAAAGTCTGTGCCAATCGCACAACAATTGTTGTAGCTCACAGGTGAGAGATGCATAAAGCCATATACCTATATGTTTTTTCTTTTCAAAGTGTTTTAGTTTTTCCATTGTCCATCTTTGAAAAGCTATGCTCAAGGAAATCAATTATCTGATCTCGTCATAGGTTGCATGGGTTTTTATTTTTTTATTTCAGGTTGTCCACTATCATTGGAGCAGACCAGATCCTGGTTGTCAGTGAGGGCCACATAGCTGAGCGAGGACGGTAAGTGCACCTTTTGATCGAGGGGTCTGAGTGACATTCACTGACCACCAGATTGACATACATTACATCTTCTTCTGCACTTAACTGTAAGTGACCTAACTTGTTCTCTCTACATCCAAGACATGAGGAGTTGCTACAAAAGGGTGGTTTGTATGCAGACATGTGGATGAAGCAACAACAGGCCCAGGACTCAGATTCTGATACAGAAGCCAAAGACCGCAAGTCTGAGAAACTACAGCCACCGTCAACCTCTGCAAGCCATTGATTGTATTATATTTTTATTTGTTCTCTTTTATAAAAAACAGAGGCTGCATTTAATGCCCCCCATAAAACTCTAAAGTTGCTACTTTAAGAAGACTGAATTTTCCAGCTGAATGTGCCATGAGAGGCAAAGAGACAAGGGAAGCTACCTTAAGAAAACTGAGGCGGCAAAAACACTCACACTGCACAATGAGGTAGCTATTGTGATCACTCAGCGTTTTTATGAGTGCGTTTGTTGTTTTTATTGTTTGGTTTTTAGGGGGTTTTTATGTTAAAGTGTGTACTTTTTGTACTATAGTGAGGAGATGAGACGTACTGGTTGTTCAGCAGAAAAACTGCAGAACATCCACGAATAAGGCTGCTAAGCTCAGATACTTATCGTAGCTGGATTGTCAAAAAGGAAGCATTTTCTTTTCTCCTTGCAACTTTTCTTTGACCTCGCCCAATTTTTCAGGAGGAAAATTGCAAGAAACAGCCTCTAATAACAACTCCAACACTGCACTGACTTATGGTCGAGGAATGTATATGTTTTATTTATATCACCAAGAAAATGATCTTTTGAAGCAGGTGTAAGACAATTCACCACTGAATAGCATGATGTAAATGACAATCGGGGCAATATACACTTATATACACAATATATACTTTAAGCTGTTGTGAACATTGTGGTCAGTGTCTGAGCTCAGAAAGTAAACACGGCTGCTTCTTCTTAATTGACTTTCCTTGTTATTGTTACTTTTATTGAGTAAGTAAATGCTATCATTTTGTTTTGATGTGTTTGGACTATCGGCTCTGTCTTAAGTAGTCAAGTATTAATTACTGCATGAGAAATGATGGGAAAATATGACAATTCAGTAAAGGTTTTCAGACATTCACATAATCCACATTGTAGTGTCACTTTCACTCGTGTTCACTTCCAGCCAAATGAAATAGCCAACTGTCCACTATAAAAGTCCTTCTTGGCACAGTTATAGGTCATACCATCTAACTGAATGGCCCACACAGTAGCCCACAATGCACCCATGTGCTCATCTTATGGATATAATTAAGTATATAATAGATATAATTTATTAATAGAATTTATAATTTGAGACGATCTGTTTCTCTAGTTATATGTTTTTTCTTTGTACTTTTAAAGAACATAATGTGGGGGTTTTCCATGTGTTTTTATTTTACTGCTTGGTGTCTAAGAATGTGTCCAAGAATCTCTTGGTGTCCTTTCTGTGCTGGTGGGCAGAAAACCAGAGGGATTATATTATTCCATTACTTTAGTAGATGCTTGGATTATAGAATAGTGTAACTCTACTCAGGCGTAGAGGTTAGAGAGTCTACCCTCAAACCCATGGACTCTGGTTCAAGTGCCCTTGCGCAAGACACTGAATCCCTACCCCGCAATAGCTGAGAGGTGACAGTAACACCTAAAACCCAGTGATAATGAACCAACGCTATCTCCGATATAACAGTGGACAGACCTGGGACCAACCAAGGGAGAGTTAAGGAAGGACTTTATAGAATACAAAGACAATGTCCTATGCCTGGTTCTTGCAATAATTCAGTTACAATTGGCTTAATTGCAAAATAACAGCAGACAGCTTCAGCCATAACAATGATTTCCTACAACACAAATTATACAGTGTAACTGCACATTTACTGCTGTTTATTCCCTATATAGGGTTCCTACACCCTTTTGCCAATTAAATTGCACGACATTTCCAAGACTATTTCATGACATATAGCACAATTTACTTGATCAATATGGTCAGAGTCTTGTTGCAGATGTCATTGACATTTTTTACATTGACGTGCATGTCCCAGGTTTTATTCCTGGCTATAACTATTACTTAGGACCGATACTATCAGGACGTTTCTGATATGGGTTTTTATTCCTCAAAGGGAAGCTTGACATTATACATAATCAACAAATCTCCATGACATTTCCAAAACTATTTGTTCCAAATCCCACAATAAATGTTTGGATTCCATTACTTTTTCAGGTTTCAGGTCTGTAAGAACCGATAAGAACCCTGCAATAATCTTTTATATATTTATATAGGTCAGTGGCTATAATGCACACGAACAGTAAGTCCTAAACATCGGGCTCGTCCATAATTGTTACAGTAATATATTAAGTGATTTTATCCAATGTCGATGTCACTCAGGGCTTTCTGTGAAAATTAGGTTTAGTTTAGGTTTCTCTGACTAAGAATAGTAAATAACGTATCGCTAATTCTCCTTAGTTTTATGAAATTTATCTGGTTTTTAAACGTGGATTTGGAACAGGCCAAAGGGGTTGTATGCTGGCTACCTACCTAACAACTGTTGCTACGTCACCGCAAGTATTCAAACACCTGTCTAGCAAACTAGAGGTCTAGCGATCGTTGTGTATTGATGCTGTGGTCTATGTGTCGTAAACCGGTACGGATGCCTGCGCCCATGTGGGACTTCGGATTCCCCAGCCAGTTTGGTAGGGACATGGCCCGTAACTAGCTGTCAAACAACTGTTGTGTAACTGCTCCACACAGCTTGTCCCCTCCCATCGCGTGTCTGTCTGGAGCGAGGGAAAGCTCCACTCGTCAGGGCGTATAGCTGAACTACACCAGCAAGGCGGGGCCCAGGCAAGCAAGTCGTCTGTCCAACATTCTGCTCGCCAACTAGTTGTTTAGCTAGCTGGCGAATGTTCAATGTGCAGTATGGATTTCGACGCGTTGTTTAACGAAAGGACCTTTCAACTGTCCGACTTCCAGGAATTCACGGTAGGCTGCTGAGCTATCGTTAGGGACGATAAACTACGACATAGCTAGTTGCTAACGTTAGCTAGGTTAACTAGCTAATGTTTGCTAGGCCGTGTCCCAATGTTTTGACCGCGGAGCAAAGTTACCTTGATAAATATTTCTGACTTAAGCCTATAATGTCTCGTTTAAACTATCTGCCAATAGTTATTGGCTACAATATATGTTATGGGAACGCTAGTTAATTATATACGTTGTGTTTAACTAGCTTCAGCAGCGTGAGGCTTAACTCCAACTCCAACGTCAACTTTAGCTGGCAGATAAATTGGCTGTCAGCAATATCAGCTGTTGGAAACATTTCCTTACTGTTAGTTAAAGCACGTGGTAACTGGCATGCTTTGTGTTAGCAAAGTTAATGCTGAGCTTGCGGCTCATGTTATAGTGTCACTAACCGACAGCCCTCATGTTTTGCAGTTCCTTCCTGCACACAAGAAGTTGTCTGAACGAGTGAGAAAGCGACTGTATTATGGCCTGGACCAAGACGTTTCTTTAGATGGCCTCTCTTGCCCTGTTACAGGTGAGTCAAATTGCCTTGGTAAACATGCAGCTCGATTTCCATTATGTACATTTTGACACTCAAAGCATGATGTGAAGGCAAATTAATTGGTACATGGAAGCAAGTAAATATTGACTGTACAATGTTAGGACATTACCTACAAACAAAAGTCACTAGAAACAATTATATGATAGGCCACTCATGTCTCTGTTTTCTGTCTTTCCAGACATTGCAGTAGAAATCCTCCAGAAGTCTGCTCCTAGCCCAATACGAAAGCTCCAGAAGAAATATGCTGCTCATGTTGCCAGGTTTGTACTGTGTATGCTAGATGTGCATATAGATTTGACATGTCACAGACAAACTAAATTAAAGTCTAAAACAAATCTGTGTTTTTTGCGTCAGGGAGGCATGTATCTCTCCATGTGCCATGATGCTGGCTCTAGTTTACATAGAAAGGCTCCGACATAGAAACCCTGAATACCTACAAATGATCTCCTCCTCTGACCTCTTCCTGATCTCCATGGTATGTGTTTGGGAGTCACACTATTATTTCTGGTATATTCACTGTTCATTCCTCATACGCCCCTGCTATTGCGGCTGATGTATCTTGATGTGTGCATAGTAGTAAGATTATGATACAGTATTAGCAAAGGTACTCATTTCTCACTGTGCTTCAGATGGTTGCCAGCAAGTACCTGTATGACGAAGGAGAGGATGAAGAGGTTTTCAATGACGAATGGGGGGCAGCTGGGAAGCTGGACGTCCAAACTGTCAATACCCTGGAGATAAATTTCCTGAACGCCATTGTAAGTGTAGTATAGTGTGTGGGTGGGTGTGTGGGTGTGGTCCCTTGCTTAACCGATGTGTCATTTCTTGCAGGAGTGGAGTCTCTTCACAGAGCCTAGTGACTTCTTTGACATGCTAAGTCAACTGGAAATGAGGTTCGTGGTCATTTACTGACAACCTCAATACTGACATAACCTGTGTGTGTATAAAATTAGTATTATTGACATCTGGCCTCCGATTCTCAGTATTGCGGAGAGGCAGGGGATGAAACGCGGTTGGTTCACTTACACTGACCTCTGTGTGCTGCTGGAGCAGTCAGCTTGGAGACAAGCCATCACAGCCATCTGCCAGCACTTTACCAAGGTACAAAAGGGGAATTGATTGAAGTGTGTGTGTGTGTGTGTGTGTGTGTGTGTATTTGAACAATAAGCAAAAAGTACGCAGGAGGGAGGAACTATACCAAGAATGTATTAGAATATTTACCATATCAGATCTGACTATAGTTTTTAATACATTTTATTCCCTCAGGTGTCCTGTATGCTTGGCCTGGTCTATCTGACCAGTGTGGCCGGTCTTATTGCCACCAGTGCTGTGCTGCACCAGCTCAGTCTTCCCAGGAGCAGCCAGCCCCTGGTTCCAGCTCCAACTGAAGTCAGCCTGGTCCACCTCCAGACCCCCAGCCAACGCCCAGAATCGTCTGCTCCAGCCCACCACCTGCCCTGCTGCATTCTGGGCAATGAGAGTCTGAATGGCCAGACTGGTACACGTGAAATCAACCAGCACCACCAACACAATCCTCCATCGGCGTCCTCCCAGACATCTATACTGTGTCTCTGGGGCTCCCTCCTTTCCTCATTGGGTCACATACATCCAGAACCAAATCCTGCACTGGAAACTCCCCAAACCTGGTCTGCCGCTTCCCTGTTCTGCCCTGGCTGTCTTGCATCCTTCCCTCCACTTCAGTGCGGGCCCAGGAACACTTCCTCAACACTTTTCGCTCACGGACCCCCTGGCAACCATCAGTACCACGCACCATGGCTGGCCTCCAGCCTCCTTGGGGGGGCAACACCAGGTCTGAACTCTCGTATGGGGGCATTGCCCCCTCTCCGGCTGGGGCCCTGTCATCCAGAATCATTGCTGCCCCTAGACAAACCTCAGGCTCTGCTTATGCCTGGCTAGAGACTGACAAACTCCACTGCTGTCAACCTGTGGTGATGGACATTGGAAATTAAACCAGCTTTGTTTTCACGACTCATTCAACACTCGCAGTGATATTTTTGCATACTATTCCACATCTAGAATACAATATTAATTCGGCACTTTTTGGACAGGGGTTTTGGGTGATAGCAGAGTTGAATAATGGCCCGAACATAAATGTAAAGTGGAAATGACAACATTAGAGGCTCTCATGCACTTAATGAATAGTTGCCATAAGTAAGATGCCATAGATTTCTTTTAATGTTCTGCATCCTTGTATCTTTTATACTACATAGTTTATCACAAGGAATTTAAGTACATTTTTGGGTAATTGTTTGATATGTTATCCTTGCCTGCAACAAGTTTGCTACCTTTGTTGGAAAGTTCAGGCTTGTGAGACTTTGATGTGGGGCCTTTGCCATGTTTTGAATTGAGTTTTGATATAATATCACAGCTGTAATGTTGTAGCTGCGTGCTACTTGACAGGTTTGAGAAAGTGTTTAGAAGTTCAACAGCATATCTGAAAGTGTCACCGTATGTTTTTAGATGATTGGGTTCAAGATCTGAGAAGAAGGGAGTCAGCTAGTTTACTTTGGCAACTAAAATGGTTTGGTTTTTCACATTCTCACTTTGCTTCTTGTTATAAGGGTTTAGTTAATGCATTTGCAGTTTTACCATATGAAATTGGTTACACCAATGTTTCTGGCACTGAATTAGTACAGCTGAGACTTAATGTGACCATCAGAAAAATGGCATTTAAATTCTCTAAAATCCTTTTTTTATTGTGAATTTTCCTTGATCTCTAAAAAAATGTAGTTGAGGCGGGAAAGTAGCAAGGAAAGGAACTTCAGTAGACAATATGAACAAAGATTCATTCTCTTTACCTCAGTGTAACTGTCATTGAACACAGACAGCACAGGCAGAAACAACTGCTCCTCATACTCTGATATTTAAAAGCTAGCTTTTTTTCTCATTTGTATTTATTTTGTCATTGGATGCAGTGGATCTCATATTTTAAGATTCACGGCTGGGGGATTGGTATTTTGCAACAGTATGTCACATAACTTGAAAGCCACTTTCCCCAGACATGTTAAATTTTACCGCATTTATGAGATTTTGCAGATCATTGAGATTTTCTACATTTTTCTTTCTGTTCAGGTAAGATGCACTCTGTATCAGGGAGATGGGCTCGTAGAGCTTTAGATCATATCTAGTTATTCTGTTTGGCTTTTGACATTTTGGATATGACTATACTTACACTCTAATAAGGATCTGTTTGAAGGCTGTCAGATAAAACTAACCTTTTCATAACGTTTCTCTGCTGACAGATAAGACATGCAATGCTGAAATCAAAATATTGGGTATGGAATTTGCACAACTTTATCCATTTCCCTTGCAACGTTACTCGATACAAGTTACTCGGATTCATCCTTTAAACACCACTATAGCGTTCTGTGAAACAGGAAAAATACTAGGAATTGATATTTTGACAATTACATGCTTGGTTTTACATGGATATGTTTCTTATGAAGGCAACATTTTTTAAGATTTAACCTTTGTCATATTTCTGAAAATATCTAAATTTGAAACGAGCATGATGTCCTTTAATTTTGTAAACATTGTAAAATACGATGTAAAAATCTGTAGAGAAGCCCAATGTTAATAAAAAAAAAATATAGAAATTTCTTTGTGATATTTTTGTGATTGCGATCTCTGGCAACACTACATTAAGCCCAGTCATTTCAGACTTTTTTTTTTTTTCAGCAAATGTAACTTGATCACATGATTTAAAACACTTTACTGACAGCTGACTCCACAGCTAACGGTGTGCGTCCACTATTTATTTGCCGTCTCACAGATGGCATTCACCGTAGGTAGTGTTGACATTTAAACTCAGTTCATACTGTTATTGATTTCTAGTATGGCAGTTTTTTACCCTTTATATAGTACTATTCAGAAAGTGTAGCAGTGACTTGACTAATCAAACCTAGTCACATTTAGATGCTGTTTAGTATTACATCTGTGACTAGATTTGCTTCACAGGTGCAGCAGCAAAGCACACATCTTGGGGTTTCCTGTTTGTCTTGATATCATGAACCACATTTCAACAGTGAAAGCCTGGGGACAGCCCAGCAGAAACAAGGAGAACATCTTTTTAAACCATTACCACTAGGTGAGAAGTTGCTGTGGTTCCAGTCTGTGTGCCACACCCCACTGTAGCCAACAGAGACTGGATGTGAAATACAGCGTGATGTATTTTAAACAACCATGAAGGCAAGGTGACAAGTTTGTGTCTTATGGAGACGGGAAGCAGAAGTCTCCTCGGCATGATCTGGTGTGTCCCTCCTACTGACCTTTTGCCAGCTCCCCTCGCACCACCCATCTCCTCTTGGCCTGACACATACCACTCGACAGCTCCTAATATAGACCCAACTGCTTTGCGGGAAAGAGTAATGAACAGTAGTGGCCCGTCTGTACGCAGACAGACCAGAGCCAGCGACAGTTTGCGATTGGTGCTTTTAACAACTTGTTCATGGACTTGCACAGGAATTATGGAGCCTCCCACTCAGGTAAGATGATACTAAAGCAATGAGCAGCCTTGTGGATTTCAAACTATTTCAACAATCTCATGTGGAGTACGTTTTACTTGCTGTGTTCTCATCCCCGAAAAAGAAGCAGGCATTACGGAATAAAGGTACAGTGATAGTACTTTCATTGTGTGTGGGTACATGCATGTCTATCTTTTCATATCGATATCCGCATGTCTGTGTTTATGCATGTGTGTGTGTGCATGTATGCGGGTGTGTTTACCTTTCTTTGCGGGTGTGTGTGTGCATGTGCAGCTCGACCCTATTCAGATGCTGTGATAGGCCGCTCCTATATGTGATCATGTCTCTCCACCTAGAGGCTGATGCCACGGTCTACTTGAATTTCATGAAAAGCCACCGCTGCTACGATGCCATTCCAACCAGCTGCAAACTGGTCATATTCGATACCAAGCTACAAGTAAGAGAGCAGCTTTTCAAATGGAAACATAGAAAAACATGGTTAGCTCGTATACAGTTTCTCGTTATAGGTCTGAGTCAGATTTGACACAGTAAGATACACTACATGGCCAAAAGTCCAAAAGTATGCAGAGGCTTTACAACTTCGGGCCCCTTTAGTTCCAGGGAAGGGAAATCTTAACGCCACAGCATATAATGGACCTTCTAGACAATTCTGTGCTTCCAACTTTGTGGCAACAGTTTGGGGAAGGCCCTTTCCTGTTTCAGCATGACGATGCTCCCGCGCACAAAGCGAGGTCCATACAGAAGTGGTTTGGTGTGGAAGAACTTGACTGGCCTGCGCAGAGCCCTGACCTCAACCCCCCATCCGACACCTTTGGGATGAACTGGAACGCCGACTGCAAGCCAGACCTCACTAATGCTCTGGTGGCTAAATGGAAGCAAATCCTGTGGAAAGCCTTCCCAGAAGAGTGGAGGGTGTTATAGCAGCAAAAGGGGGGACCAACTCCATATTAACGCCCATGATTTTGGAATGAGACGTCCGAGGAGCAGGTGCCCACATACTTCTGGCCATGTAGTGTATGTGGCATCCTGAATCACCTGAATAAGATTCAATGACATCACTTGCTTCCCTTTAAATATACTTACTACTTAGCTTATGAAACTTAAATCTGACTGTATGAATTTATCTACATCTGAAGGTCAAAAAGGCTTTTTTTGCACTGGTGGCAAATGGCTTGAGGGCTGCGCCTCTGTGGGACAGCAAGCTACAGAGATTTGTGGGTAAGAGGAGGGGTTCAGGACATAACCATAGAGAAACATTGGATGCTGGAATTGTGAATTACAGTAATGGTAAAATGGTAAATCCCTTCCTCTCACAGGTATGCTGACTATTACAGATTTTATCAACATCCTCCACTGCTATTACAAGTCGCCTATGGTGAGTATCAAATCCACTGAACACATTATAGTGTGTTCAATCAGTTTCCGGAGCAGGAGGGTAGACCCACGTAACCTCATTTTACCCACTTTGTTTGGTGAGATAGTTTTCCCATGATTGAGAAAAGCAGCTGCATCAGTGCCGGCAATACAATACAACCTGACATTGATATCTTGATGTTGTGGTTTCCTCTCGAAGGTTCAGATCTATGAGCTGGAGAGCCACAAGATTGAGACATGGAGAGGTGATTCATTTCAAAGTAAATAACCAACATAGGGTCAATTATACTGTCTCTGTGAACATCTCTCTCTCTCTCTCTCTCTCCAGATGTCTACCTACAGTATTCCAACCACTTCCTCATAAGTATTTCTCCAGACGCCAGGTGAATCCACACAACACTCTCCCACATTTAAAAGTAGCATGCTCTGTAGATATTCTCTCCTCTCACCTCCTCTCCTCATCCCTCCTCCTACAGCCTCTTTGACGCCATCTATTCCCTGCTGAAGCATAAGATCCACCGGTTGCCCGTTATCGACCCAGAGTCTGGAAACGTCCTGCACATTCTGACCCACAAGAGAATCCTCAAGTTCCTCCATATATTTGTGAGCAAGCGTCGACTCGGCTCATAAGTGCTCAAAGATGATGACGTGTTATGTCACTGAAATCAGTGGGCTCTTTCACCAGTTTCTGTGCAAACAAAGATATACATTTGTTATTAGTTGCTTCAAACTCTTTAAAAAATGTACCTTCATTTTACCCAACTTTATGATAACCTGGCCAGGAAGCACAACTGATCAAGTCACAGAGCACAAGGGACAAACAAAACTCAACTACAGTGACAGCGTTCTTCTTCTGTGGTGTTTGGATGTCTTCAGGGAGGAACGGTTCCAAAACCCCAGTTCATTCAGAGACAGATCCAGGAACTGGGCATTGGCACGTTCAGGAACATCGCGACGGTTCGGGAAACGGCAACGCTCTACGACGCCCTCTCCGTTTTCGTAGAGAGACGGGTGTCTGCACTGCCGGTGGTGGACGAGCGAGGTATGCTGTTCAAGCATCTTTGAGTTACAGCTGTAATTATTAGTACGCTTATGGCTCATAACAGTGTGTAGTTTAAATCCTGATGTATTATTTATCCAGTTGATATTACTCCCATATTTTGTTCCCTCAGGCAAAGTGGTGGCGCTCTACTCAAGATTTGATGTGATTGTAAGTACTGCAGAGGAACTGATAAAATCCTGTGATGTTTGTTGTTCATTCAAAATACACATCATAGACCCTGGGTCCTGGTATACCTACATATAAGTAGATATAGATGCACGCATTATCGTGACATTGTATGGTGACACCCGCTGACTACAGTGCTCAGTATCTGTGTTTCCACTGTGGCAGAATCTAGCAGCCCAGCAGGCGTACAACAACCTGGACATGACTATGCAGGAGGCCGTTCAGAGACGCAAATGCTTTGTTGAAGGTGTGATCAAGTGCTACCCCGACGAAACCCTGGAAACCATCATAGACCGTTTAGTCAAAGCTGAGGTAGATATCTTCCCTTAAAGATTTTGGTGTTCTTAAGAGGTCAAAAGGCAAATTGTTGTGAGAAGCTCAGGTGAATCGTCTCTTACTGAGCGGTAAGAGGATTTGAACAAATTGTACTGCAACTGACAACACCAAACGTCTCCAAAGTCCTTCTGGATATCCGAACGAAAACCCTTCCTCACCCTCTCCTCCCATCCACCCTTTTTCTCCCCCCCTTTCCCCTTCCTCCCACTCGCCCTCACCCACCCACTCTCTCCTCTCTCCCAGGTCCATCGGCTGGTCCTGGTGGACAGGGCTGACATGGTGAGGGGCATCATCTCTCTGTCCGACCTGCTGCAGGGCATGGTTTTAACCCCTGCAGGTATTAACGCCCTTTTGTCCTAGCACCATGGGCCAACAGTCCCCCACCTTCCCTCACCTTTCCTCATCGCCTGCAGGTCAGAGCCCCAGCCCTGAACCCAGACAGGTAGGTTCTGGATGATAGCAGCCTGGCAATCAAGGATCCCTTGTAAATGTTTAGGATTCACATGTTATACTCACTGAGTGTTATAATAGTACTGTCTTCAAATGCCCTTTTGTTTTTGTCTTTTAGAAATCAGAAGATGGCTGAACTGAGAGATCACAGGAGGAAATTGGAAGAAAAATTCCCTGGTTGTGCTGTTATTTACCGTGATCATAAGAGAGCTCTGTTGATCATAAAAAGCAGTTGCATCTATTTGGGGTGTAACAGGGTAGAAATAATGGGCACAGTGAGCTTAGTCTTTTTAGTCTCCTTGACAATGTAAGCGAGTCTCTAAGTCCTGCAGCACCGTGTCCATAGTGGCTGCATTTGATCAAATTGATCAATATATTTACTCAGTGTTATATGTTTCTGTATTAATCATTTGTATTAAACGTTCCACATGATTGGTCTTTTCAATGATAAACTAATTCAGCTTGAAAGGTTGAAAAGTTGAATTCGTTACAAAACGTTATTCATTTAAAAGTGTTTACAATCCAACATCCAGTGTTACTATTCACAACTCAATTCATTTCTATGGGGAAAAAATAGAATAAAAGTTAAATGTCTTTGAAAAAGTATCAAAAAAGTAAAGACTGAAGGTATGTAGAGGTAATTACATTCTTATAATAATAAAGTCGTGGGAATAATATGAGAATATTGCAGGGAAGCTAGATACAGTACAAAATTTTACATAACATTCATGCGTGTAGTAGCATCTCTACACCACAGGATGGCACAAACGAGCCATCCATTCCTCTCTTTCTCACTCTCTCAACACCGTAAACAAGGAAACACGTGACTGTATTTTTTCCTAATCCATGACGGGCCTTGTCAGATCCATCCGCCCATCTATATTATAGCTGTATCAAGCCTCCAGTAATAACCACAACAATACCGAAAGTCTAGAGATATTTCCTTCGAAGTAAAAGTATAAAAGGTACGTAGAAAAAAGTTCAGTATGAATTTTCAGCAGCCCAGTATGTATTACATATTGCATAGGCGTATATAGCTATTAATATATTCTGTCATTTTGAGTGAAAACAACACTTGTATTTTCGTTTACTAAAGACTACTTCTTTATTCAGTTTGGTACTCGTATTACTCATCGTAAAAATCGTTGCCGCCTGTGCGCCAATAAGGTTTTTATTTTGAAAGCAACAACCGGAAGCCGACTTTTTATTCTGGCTAGCTTGACGCTAGTCGTTCCATATACCCCGTGATCTCCAAAACAACATTACAAAGTGTGGAAAACATGGCGAGCGGAGAGGAGGCCACAAGACGCCCCTCGGTTACCTCCTCTTCGGTCGGCCTGGAGGCCCTGTTCCCCGCCGGGGCTTCGGAGCAGGCGTGTGGGTACGGAAACCCGGAGCTTGTCCACCTACGAGAGAGTCTTCAGAGCTGGCTATCGCAATACGAGCCCCTGCTGTTATGGGTGCAGAGGCTGCTTGTCTGGGAGAGGCCGTTGTACAGCATCTTTGTCGCCCTGACACTCAACACCTTATTCTGGTAACCGTCAAGTCTGTTTATCGTCCCACTGACAGCTTGACAACGTTGCACTTGAAGTGAATCATTCGCTGGCTGGCTAACGTTAGCGAGGTTATTACTAGTGAATGTCAAGATAAATTAGCTAATCCCACGTCTTTAGCCTAATGCTAACGTAGCTTGCAAGCCAATCTAAACTTAATTTTCAGTTTGGCTAGTTCGGCGACATGTATTAAACACCATCTGCGAATATTGTATGGCACTGGCACAATATGGAGCCACAGTTATTCTGAACTGCTTAAGTCTTGCACAGAACAATCCTAGTAAACCCTCATGTCATGCTGAGTGCCCCAGGCCTCCTTACCAGCTGTCAGTGACACATTGGTACTTTCTCCTGCCTCATATAGGCGTATACAAGGCCAACAATACTAATAGTAATATTTAGTAAGTGGAAAGTGGAAGTAAATTACACGACAACGATGTGTCTTTCCTTTGTTTATGTAGCTGTTGTGTCTCACCAACAGGCTCATGTCCTCCACCTCCCTGAGGCCTCTGTTCCTGTTGAGTGTCTCCTTGTTGGGGCTCATGTTGTTGGAGAGGTGGAAGCATAAATTGCCCCTCATCACTGGTAAACCCAGCGCTTTTGTTGTTTCAATCTTGTCCTCTGGGTTTGTCATTGTTTGCAAAGCCAGTTAAAACGTATGTTTGTGGAACATTGCACCTTCATTGGATAGAGAGACCTCTGTTAATCCTTGTATCAGGAGCTCTTTCTTTCTTGTCAGTTGGAGAATGAGCATCAAGTGAGAGTGAAATCTGACCCAACTCCATATTTTGAACCGGTGGTTGGGCTTTATTTGTTTTTGGATCAAAAGAATGTGTCTGTCTGCTGAGTGACCTTTTCGTAAAAGAGCTCATTCACTCCCAAGAGTCCATCATCATCATCACCTTGAGATACTGATCCTTTAGTTTTCATAGATTTGGTTTGAATCCTGCATTTTCAGTTTGTCATTCATTACTCAAGCACATTTTCATTTAAAGCACGTTCCTTTTTTGTACATGATCGACTTCTAATCGTGTTTTTTTTTTTTCTCTACTGCAGTTCATCATGCAGAGGCACACCCAGTACAAAGGTGTGTAGTGTATACATAGCAAACAGAATGTGTGTATTATAAAACTCTCTGCTATATTACTCTAATATTCTCATCCCCTTACATCGCTCTGGATAAGAACATCAGCTAAATTCCTAAAATGTGCCTGAATGTGTGTTCCACTACCTGTCTAGTTTTGTTTGTGTTCATCTGTCT